>JAGXCT010032439.1:0-20856 GCA_022495035.1 Philopotamus ludificatus | reverse complement strand
TTTTCGTAAATATATTATTAATGTGCATTTTAAATATGTACGTGCACTTAAAAAAAATGTCAGTAGCTGTTTGCCCCTTTACCTCGCTAGGCGTGTTTTGATCTTTTTTTGGTGAATCACCGTCTAACAACGTTCCTGGGATATTCATCACAATACAGTTAGAAAATATTTTTCTACTTGTATAAAACAAATTATGATCAAGTTAATCGATGCATACGATTCTTAAGACTTTAGGTATTTATGTGTTAAATGGGTTTTCAATCATTCTAATTGTTTATAAAACACTTTTTTATAAATTGAGCAACTGGTATAAAAAAAGAACCTAACCCCCAAATTTGTATGGGTGCCTAACTTTCTATAGCGTGATCCCTATCTGAAAGCTATATCTCTCAGATCTTCGGATCGCTATAGGCAAAGAAGATTGCTCTAGAATCATTCAAAATGAATGTCGTCTTAAGAAGTTGCATATTCATTGTCAGATTTAAATTCGTGGTTATATTTTATAGCGCAACGTAATTGGAAGCAGCGTGTACACTGCATTAGCGATCGTTGCCACTAATTGGCAACAATTAATTGGAATGCATTTGCATATTTGGCCGGTTACGCGCCGAAAAGCGCTCCGGCGGAGACGGCGCCCGCCGAATGTCAATAAAACCGACATCGTTATGCAACGGCATGCCAATTAAGTGCATCCGCGTCGCGCTCTGATTGAAGGAAGCGCGTAACGACAGTTTGAAGCGCGCAAGTTTGCGGAGAGCCGGCGCTCGGTGCGTCGCGACGCCTTCCCGCGGCGCCACTTTAAATTAGCGGGCGGGCCGGGACGTGCGGCCGCGATTCAATTAATCCCAGTTGACGACGGGGAGAGAGCGGCCCGGCGATTAGCGCCAGCTGTCAGCCGGGATGCGTTATTTATCGCCGACGCCCTCTACCAACCACCCACCACCCGCCCGCCGGGCCGAACCCGGATCCCCTTGCTCCCGGGGATCCCCCGGCTCCCTAATCGGTCACCGAATCATCTGGGGAGTCTTCGCGACCGTGATTTTCAAATTGAATATTTATATTGGCCGATTTTTCAAATCAGTTACCTATATTTATATTTAAGTGGCGGGTCTTTGCCACCTGAAGGACACTACGCGATCTCCAGAGACGTTCGACGTGACGGTCGTCCTTCAGGTTATCTTGGCTCTTCAAATAAAGGTCAGGTCACCAGCTATAACCCCGAGAGCCGAGCTGTCAATGCGCGGATTGTAAAAATAATAATCAGACGAGGCTAGAGGCCAATTCGTATTTTATTTATAGTCTGATCGAGTATCACACGTCACCAAATTGGCCTGAATAGCGGCCTGGCTCCTCATAGCTCCGTAGAATCTACAAAGCCATGACTGTACCAAATCTGTAACCAACCCTAGTTTCTGTAACCATTCATAAAATTAACATCAACAATTTTTTTATAAAACTAGGGTCCATAGACCCCCCGGAGGGTCGATGGAAGTTAGAAAAGGTTCTATGGTGTTTCATGGTTCTATTGTGTGTCGATGATTTTTTTTTTTTTTTAATTTAATATAATTTTAACTAATATTACTGCTGCATCTTCTGATGGTGCACCATGGTGAGAAAATATCTTTTACTTAAATAAATGAATAGAGCTGAAAAATTATCTGCATCATTGCTGTAGATTAGAGTAATAATACTAGAAGGACCCAAATGTAATGTCGTATTTTTTTAATGAAACTATAACTCATAGATACCGCGCCTCATGTGTTTGTTTCT
The DNA here is from genome assembly GCA_022495035.1 of Philopotamus ludificatus. NCBI lineage: Eukaryota > Metazoa > Arthropoda > Insecta > Trichoptera > Philopotamidae > Philopotamus > Philopotamus ludificatus. The sequence continues at coordinate 19,086 of JAGXCT010032439.1, read as the reverse complement.
CTCAGTCAACGCATAGGTGACCTAAACGCCTTCTTTTTGAATCATTCTAATTTTTTTCGGGTATCTTTGAGTTGACGACCATGAAGTACAGGCTTGGCTCGAAAATTCTTCAATACTGAGAGTCGGATTTTTTTCAACCTCTTCTTGCAGGGCTGCTTCATCCACTTCACACGGTTAGGCTCATTTTTCAACTCAATATTCCCTGATTTTTTTTAACCATCTCTGACATTTTCTGATGTTTACAGCTATGCAAATATTCTTCCAAAAAACACGTCTCGGTCAATATTAAAGGAACACATAAAAAAATATTTTTTCTAGGCAAAAAGAAGATTAGAGACTTCTCACGACACAAAAAATATTCAAACACGTCTTTCTCAGTCAAAGGACTGAATAAAACTAATCTGAAACTATGCTTTCCGAAAATGCGACATTATATTTGGGTCCATCTAATATTTAATTTTACCCCAGTCATGACGATGGGATCTATTGGGTATCCCAAGTTTTTCATTTTTCTCGAATAACTCTTTTAATATAAATCCTACATGTCACAAACTTTTAGTATTTGTCTAAAAGAAGTCTAAAGAATAAATATTATAAAATATCGTTGACCTTTATTGTCTGCAATTGCGAAATAAAATAAAAACAACAATGTTCGCTGCTGTTGCTCGCGTCCGAGTGAAACGTACGAGTGGCACGTGCTGTAAGAGCTCAGTCTGCGGCGAATAATAAAGCATATCATGAATATAACTATTTTAATTCTAAGAATAATCGAGAGCCCCCGGAAAGGTTAAAAGGGGTTTATGTAGAGAAAAGCTTGGGCAACAGAGAGACTGTGAGTATCATGTTATGATTGTTTAAGTTGACCCCAATGAAGCTACATGCTATCCTTCTATAACGCCGAGATATGTACCGCCCTATAGAAGACTAGGTATCCATACAAAATTTAGGATTGGTTTTTAATTGTATTCTGTAAATTGAACAAAATCTTTTTTACATTCATATATTTTAAATGAGTGTTATATTTTAATAGTTTGTTGTTAACCAAAGTATATTGACTTTTATTGAGTTTTAAAACCCAATATCCTCGAATATTATATTTAATAAGTTTTATGGCTCAAAGGTAACAGAAATCTATGATGTTTTTAAAAAAATATATGGCTAATTGGTGCTTTGAATTAACTGTAATGCCATCGTCAAATAAATAAAATAAAAAGCCCTTGCGGCCGACTGAGCTCTCGCAGCACGTGTAACTCGTACGTTTCACTAGCACTTGGCACCTCGTATCGGATGCGAGCGTGAAAAAAAATCGCGCACAATATAAAGCAGTGATTTCCCCATGCCTGTTGCATGTTTTTTTTTATAAATAATTATTAAGCACTCTCTCTCTCTCTTATCTCTGTCTTCGAATTAAAAATATCTCGAAAGAGAAATGTATCGATCATATTTTCCGATAAAATTAATTTGAATAATTATATAAATAACTCGGATTTATATTTTATACAACAGCAGATATGTTTTTCAGGCCGACGACTTGTTTATTCGTCAGTGTTTATACTCGTGAAACTGATAAGCAGTGAAATAACACGTTTGAAACTACAAAGATATTTTATTGCCAATATAATTTTTGTCGTGCAAATGTATTATTATAAATTATATTAATTTATAACTTGGATAATGTGGTTTTTTATGACCCTTAATATTATTTACTGATGCCATGAAACGATAGCTATACTGAATAATAATGTTTTTCTCGAAAAATCAAATACGCTGTACATAAATCATTTTAAGTGTAAAAGCCGTGTGTACAGTAAATTAAGAGGATCACATTTGCGAGGGACATTGTACTTTGATGTAATAAAACTATGCGGTTTTGCACTCGATTGATATGACCGTGACAGATACTAAATATTTACGCTGAATTTATTTTCAGACTATTTTTAAAACCTCTAGACACAATAAAATATTGAAAATTTTAGACTAAAGTATCGCCTTATGCATATCATCATGGACGGAAAAGTGGAAGGTAAACGGTGGTTGGAAAAAAAGACATCGTGTTTACGAAAGATTTGCAACTGGACAGGGTTGGGTCCAGTAGATCGCACATAAGACAATTAAAGAAGAAGAATAGTTTCAAAAATGCAATGTCCCTTTGTACACAATCCAATTGTAGCTGGTTCTTTTCAGGCTTCTGGATCAGTCAATCCCTTATTGGCCACGATAATTTCAAGACTAAACTTAAAGAGTTTAACTCAGTAAAAACTGCTTTTGTTGCACCGATTGAACCAGCCCCATATGCGATATGGGTGGACCTGTCTGACACAGCTTCATCCTGGGTAAAAAAGTAAAGTGTACACAGTCCAACCATCACTCTCTTGGTATTTTTATCCTACGAGGACAGGAAGGCTTGTTAACCTTCCCAAATCTTTAACACATGTCCGGCCCTCCACAGTTTGTCCACTTTGACGACTATGACCTGTATATCCTTGTATAGTCAGTACAGCTCCTCGTTGCTTCGGATACGCCATTCCCTATCGTCGAATACGACTCCTAATATCCATTTGTAGGATATCCAGTTGTCGCTCATCCTGTTTGGTGAAAGCCCAACATCAGACCTATATGTATTATAGGTCTGAAGAGGGTCATGTAGAGCCTGGCTTTAGTCTTTCTTGAGAATAATCTTGACCGATTTTATTGAAGTTCAAAGTAGCTTCTGTTTATGAACTGAGATATGTGAATTCCTGGATGGCCTCGAAGCTATACTCTTCGACTATCAGGGGTTCAAGGATTCCTCCTTGGCATATAGGCATGTATTTTTAATAGATCTCATTGATCCTCAGTCCCATGCCTATTATCACCCATGTATCACCCTTGTCGAAAGAAAACAATATTTATATGCGTGCTCGTTCCACCCAGACACCAAAGTGGATGACATTAAGACTTTTTTGATGGAGATTAAAGCCGGAGATTATAGTGTCTTCGATTTGAAATCGAGATATCGCCACTCGAAGGCATTCAAAATTGGAGTACCGGCGAGTACTACAGACCTCCTTCCTCTTAACGAGAATATCTGGCCGGAAACGCCTGAGTACGCCGTATATTTCATTGGGATTAATTCAAATTGACTAGCACTTGCAGGATTATACCGAGCTGGTCAATTTGGTGTATCAGAATGTGAGAGGTCTTGGTACCAAAACCTTGGCTCAATCCCTCGATATCGAATGGCGAGTTGTTTGACAACCGCTATGAAGTATATCGCAAGGATAGGGCTGGGCGTGGAGGCGGCGTCTTATTGGCAGTGCGCAACGATCTCGGCTTCATGACTCAAAGATGTCCACATCTGGAGTCCTAAGCTGAGGACCTGTGGATTCGAGTGTGCAAAAATAATTTTGTATTTTTTATATGTGTTGTCTACATTCCACCAAACGGCCAAGTGGGTAACTTAAACATTTTTTGTGACAATGTCATCAAAAATGTTAACCTGTCACAAAAAAAAATTTTAATATGCGGTGACTTTAACGTTACATCAGGCAATAACACCACTAATGATGCAATAAGCATATTATGTTCATTATTTAATTTAGTACAATATAATAATATAATTAATTCAAATAATAAATGTTAAGATTTAGTTTTTTCTAATCTTAATTGTGGTGTGAACAGATTTGAGAATATCTTGGTACCGGAAGATAATTATATTATCATCCTACGCTCGATATATCATTATCAAAAGAATATTATATAGCATCATGGGAAATAATAAATATAGTGAATCAATGAATGATGTCAGATCTGGTGTTTCTCTAATGATAAATTAAATTAAGTCAGTAATTCTTTACAGAGTACTGATTGGCAGGGAGTGTTTGAGTGCAACGATGTGAACCTCGCAACTCAGGCGTTCTATGACATTGTTTATAGAGTGTTTGACTCGTGTCTTCCGCTTAAATGCGACTTTAACCATAAAAAGTTTTTCCCAAATGGTTCTCTAAGGAGGCAATTACCCTAGTAGCAAGGAAGCACTCCATCCACAGAGCGTGGAAACGGTCCGCCAACCCAGAGTACCGTGAGGAATTCGTGTGCCTCCGGAGAGAGTACAAGGCGACGGTTCACCGGGACCATCGCGACTACGTGTTGTTATGTGAGCAGCGTTTGATGGAATCTCCAAAATTTTTTTGGAATTACATTAAGGCAAAGCGAACTGACAACTCCGTATCAAAGCACATGGTATTTGATGGTGTTACTTTACATAACTCCAAACAAATTGTCAATTGCTTTGCTATTACTCCAGTCAGTATTCACGCGCAACCCTGACTCCATACTGATCGCGATATTAGTTTATCATCCTTACTACTGAATGCACCCACAGCTAATCATCGACATGGATTTCGGCCTGGACGCTCAACAGTCACGGGCCTTCTTGGTTTTTCAAACTTTGTGTCTAAGTCATTGGACAAGGGGGTCCAAGTCGACGTTATCTATAACGACTTTGAAAAAGCGTTTGATAAAGTCGATCATGCCGTCGACTCATTTTGAAACTAGATAGTTTTCGGTTATCGGATAATCTCTACTTTGTTACCCTTCGGCGAGGGAAACACATGTGAAATACGACCCCAAACGTCGTATACATACAATACACCTCCGGTATTCCGCAGGGATCAAATTTAGGACCTTTATTTTCATTTATTTTATTTATAAATGATATTCATAGTGTCCTTTCAAATGTAAATTTTCACTTTTCGCAGACGACTTAAAATATTTCGATCTATTACTTCAGTGGAAGGCATGCCCTTCGCTAAAATGTGCTGGACATTGATCTTTGCACGGTTGGGTCAATACTAAACGTCTCCATTGCGCGATGGAAAGCGCTCTGGAACAATGATAGTTTTCAGACCAAGAGCCCACTACTATTTAATGGCCAGTCTTGAGCGCAACTCTTAAGCAATCGTCTGTTAAAGATCTGGGTATTTTTGTTTTGATTCTAGTTAAAATTTAGTTTACATGTATCGACGTGGGTAAAAAATGATCGTCAAGAATGTTGGCTTCTGTCTGAGAAATTCTCACCTACATACGTAGCACCTTATCGCATGAGCGTTATACGATGGCATTTGCCCGGAGCTGCTCGAAATCAGTTCCATTATATGGGCGCCCATGACGCCCTCGAATTCCCTCAGATTAGAGGAAGATACAGGTAAGAAATTTCAGTATCTCTATTACGAGGGAGTTTGATTCTACTCCGAAGTTTATACCCAGCGCATGGGTGCAGGTTGCCTGGGGTATATGTCCCCGGAGGAAAGAAGATCGATTTACTTGGCGCACTTCTTCAAGCTATTGGCCATAGCCACATAACCCCTTGTACTGTGCTATTGGTCTCCATGGGCGCCACCTCACTACCATCGAACCCGTTCACGTGTTTTTCTTCCGCCAAAGGCGAGGACAGGCTCACTCAAAACTCTCCGGTATTGTGAGCCATTATTTTGCTCGTTCATTTGGCTGAATATTATGTGGATATATTCGATACCAAATAACGTTTTATTATATCCTGCTATGAAATTTTATAGTTCTTTCTTTCAATTTATTGTAATATGTTGTTGCTGCGCATTATTTTTCATGTATTATTGAGTGCGCAGGATTGGCGAACTGGGTCATTCTGTAATGCCAATCACGCATTGTCTTTAAATAAATAAATAAATAAATAAAATAAATGTATATATCATTGGCCAGCCACAAGGCTCTCACTCGCTGAGGGCATGGACCTTACCAGACTCTCGCATGGTAGTCGCATTGGGCCTCTAGTCAACTCTATGCAGGGTTATGTTGACTGTAATATAAAAAATGTAATTTATGCTTTAATTCATCAATTTTAATGGTATGGTAGATAGTTGTTTTTCATTTCCGAAAATTTATTGGTGGCTATAGGTAGAGGTTGGGAGGTGATAAATAGATATTCTAAATCCCTGTGTAATTCGTTGGAAAGTTATAGGTGGTGGCACTTTTTTTTCCCTCTCTATATATGTATATATGTCCCATGCATCTCGCATAATTGAGAGCAGCTCAAGATTTGGCCACAATGTCAAACAGTGTAAGAGCATTAAAAAATGGTTAGTAAGATTCATAAACAAGGTGTATGGATACCAGTGGCGTACGGTGAATCGGTATTCGATTTGATTGCATGCGCTCTCAATTATTGTATTAAACAACTGAGATCGGGATCGGGAGTAGACGAATGTGCTGCGACTTGACAGCACGTCTTCGGCCGCAAACCTGCATACAAAAACATAGTTTCGCTCGCTGAGACCCTACGCCCACATAGGCGACGATACTGTGTGCGGTTGGGCACGTGTAAGGTCGTGCAGCGGTCATAGCGAACGCCATGCTCAATACATCCATGCGCTAATACGATATCCTGCCGGCCGTTTACAAAAATACTTTAAATATTAAATATTCAAACCTTAAATATATTTTTCATGTTCCATATTTTGCAGGTGTGCGGCGCACACCGAGCACACCCTGAATATACGCCCCTGAAGGATAGCGTATCATTTAAGCGATGAAAGCCAACCTGTACGTGTTTAAATGTGTCAAGAATTAATAAGATATTAGGAAAATTCAAGCAAATACTCTTGTCTGTATAATGGGATTAAAAAGAAATTATTCATTAATTGTGATAAACTGTAACGTTTAAAAGAAGCACGTGAAAAAAGATCTACGACAACTGAATGGAATATAGTTATTCGTCCTTCGTATTCGAATGAACCTATTTAGATTAGTGTAGGGCTTCCTTCTTATGTTAGAAATATCTAAAAAATAGGAAAATTGCTTTCATCCATATCAAAATATTTTTATGCAAATGGAATATTATAATTACTAGAAAGTAGAACAACGACATTTCCTCAGGTACCCATTATACGTGCCCAAAGTATATAAATATCTTTTTTTTTTTCAAAAAAAGCATAATTGCCACATATGTAGCACAGGTGATGCAATAAATAGCGTGTAATCCGCGAAAATGAGTAATGGCTCAAGTGCAGCGGATACGGCAGCAAATAATCTTGTTGGATCAACACGGGGTATTAATATTTCAGCGCGGATTACACGTGGGGGGGGGGTTAAATTGGGGCAGGGGGCGAACGAACGCCCCTCGCAGACAACGCACCAACCCCCCCACCTCCCGCGCCAAGGAAAATTTTCAACATTTATTTATGGCCAGCGTGTGCGTCCATCTCGTCAGAAGCCATTAGGATGAGCGTCTCTGATATTACAAAAGTTTCCTCTTATGACGTGATCAGAATCGTCGCCCTTATGTTTTTCTTTTTTTTTTTGGGAAATGCACCCCATGCCTTTTGTTTGTCAACTTTTCGCCCTCGTCGCTTCTCGCTCCCTCCCGTGTCTTCTTGGGACGACCTTTCCGCGGGACATACGGCTCCCTAAACGGTCAACGTAGGGTCATCCGTCAATACGGATACTTGTACCGTGAAATATTGATAAATGCATAGGTTACATGTCCCACATATAAATTGTAAACAGATAAACGAAACCATTGATCATACTAGAGGAATGAAATATAGGCAAGACGATGTATAAACCTAATGTCTTCTCGAATCCGTAGTGTTCCCGCATTCATCGTTTGTTTGAAGGCTCTCTACGATGCGTATACGCAATAAATGTATAATTAATCCCCATTGATTGAGATAAATATGTTCATACATGTGTTAGATGATAAAGTTTAAACGCGTCACATAATGATTTCCAAACAGGCAGACACAACACGCCCCCCTTTCTCCCCCATGTGTAAAAGTATAGATTACGAAACGAGTTAACACAACATAACCGATGGTTAGGAGCCATCGAGAGATTCGAAACTATTTGCATAAACCTTGGTATCCCTCGATATGCGAAATGGGGAATACGGCTACACCCGCATCACTACAATCCCCCTATCGCTCCCTGCCCTCCCCCCGAAAAAACCCAGGCGCCTTATCATATGACACAAATCGCCTGGATTTATATCGGAACTCACTAAACAAGGGTTGTCAAACCGTTGAGCCGGAAAATTTATAGTAGATGTGCGGGAAAAAAATGACGGAATTTTTGAAAAATAATCTAAAGTGCAACTAAAAGTAAATATGCCTAATAATTACATACTTAAAAAGTTGATAGATAAATCTCTTTAATCAGTGTTAAGCCCTATCGTTTAATATTCAGTAGGCTTGTTTATATGTCGAAAAGGCTCAAATAACTCAACCTAGCCGCGCCGATGGCGTATATTGGATACCACAAGTTTTTGATTTTTCTCGATTAACTCGTTTAACCGTTTAGACGCCACGGCGTGCAGGCACGCGAAGCCGGCTAACCACCAGCGCCACGGCAAACACTACTACGAATTTATTTATGAATAAATCTAATATTTTTAAATGAAAATTAATGCAGAGACATGTTTCGAAGGCAATGTGATTGTTAGAATGTCGATATGTTTAGCTGTTTCATTTTATTTTAAGTTTATACGGCGTACGGTAAAGATCCATATAATTGGCTTGGCGATTAAAGGGTTAATATAAATACTACATGTCATAAACTTATTGTAGTTGTCAATAAAAGTCTAAAGAATAAATGTTAAAAATAATCATTGACCTTCATTGTCTGTAATTGCCTAAAAAAATATGAATAACTATCTTTATTCTCAAAATAATCAATTTTTAAATGATATCTTGACTTGAAATGCTGAAAGTCTCTAATAGACCCTTTCGGACGTCGCTTTTGTTTTCGAGCCGCCGTGACGGATTGGTTAATTATTGCTGGCATCCTTCCGCTCGATCTTGCTTCAAAAAAACAGTCGTCGGCGCTACTGCAGTTTACCTACTCGAGGGCGAATCCTTGGCTAACCTAAAACATGGAAATCGGCTCTTGATCAGTTACAGGAGAGTTTTGACTCCTCCCATGAAGGACGGACTACCTGTCTCTTCTTTTCTGATTAGAGCCAGGCTAAAGCTTAGCTGATTCTTCCCAGACTTTTATGCCAGTCAATTTCTAACTGGCAACGGCAATTTCAAGGCTAAGCTTAAAGAGTATAACCTGGTTGCATCTTTGCACTGTTAGTGTGGGTTTGTTTATCAGTACTACAATCACGTTCTGTGGTTCAGTCCTCACCTGGACGGTACGCATCACGACCTACTCCATGCTGTACCATGCAGCATCTTCTTCACGGATCTTCCGATGGAAGGCCCAATCAGACACATGGACCTGGTCAACAATGTAACTTGATACAGGGTATTTTCTCGCTTTGGAAAGACTTTTTAAAATCACGCGTTTCAAGATAAAAACTGCTTTTGTTGCATCGATTGAAGCGATCCCAAGCTGGTATATGCAGTGTGGGTGGATGGCAAGGGATAGGACTGTGGCGGACCGATCTAGGGCTTGCATTACCGGTTTACCGGTTTATCGGTTTATCGGTTTACCGGTAAATCGGTTTACCGGTAAGTCACCAAAAACATAAACCTATATACAGCCGACATAACATAGAAATTCATGCTTGACGAACTGTCTAAATACAGTTCATTTTTAGCCAAGGAACTTAAAGAAGAGCCAATAATTCGAATAAAGGAAAGAAAGGACGATATATTTCGATGTGGTTAATTATCCTAATGATCCTAATACAATAAATGATTTTGACGAATATGGAATATTCAGTATAACGAATAAAACAACAATAATGGCGAAAATCATAGATAATAACTAAGCATGTATTTTCAAGGGATGAGAATTAGAAAATTTCTGAACAAAATGACAGAGAGGAAGATGAGATAGAAATATTCAAAATATTAACATTTGAAGAAAAGCTTAAATAGCAATAAATAACAAAAATATAAAAATAAAGTGGATAAACCTAAAAAAAGATATAAATAATGTTATTCAGAGAGAAATGTCATATTTCGAACTCGAAACAAATCGTGGCAAATATTTAAACATTGCATTTCAACATCTGATGACTTGCCGATCAACTAGTATTGAATCAAATCCACGTATATTTTTTTTTCATTTACCGGTAAATAACCGACAAACCGGTAATGGGAGAAAATATTTACCGTTTACCGGTTATTGCAATTTGGCGGTAAATTGCAAGCCCTAGTCCGGTCACAGACACAGCTTCATCCTAGGTACAAAAGAAATGTCCACGATGAGATGGAAAAGCTTCTCTGTCGCCGTGAGCACTGCTTGCATTATGTTTTTAATTTATTCACTGCGGTACAACAGCTACTATTGTTTCTCGAGGTATACCGATACAACGGTATTATTAAATAATTATCTGGTATCGATCTCATCTCTCGCGTCGAGATGACCACTTTTCCGCCAATTTTCAGAAAATTTTCGCCGTCGGTAATTTTAATTTTGCAATTTAAATCGCCAGCTGTGGTTAGCCCTGAGCCGCTGATCCCCGCTTAGTAGTATTTATTCCTCCCGATTCGTATTCCTGGCATTCATTTGCCGCGGGGATTTACCGAGCATCCACGCACCTGTGCGGCGTCCACCCCCACCCGCCGACCGTCCGCCCCAAACTCCCCCCATCCCTGTCATATACCCTATTTATCACAATATTCCATTCGGCGGCGAGGAAAAACTGTGTTGAAACGTGTCGAAATGTGTCACTCGGCGCGGGCCCCTTTGTTTTACGTCCCCCGATAAAATTTTAAGGTCTTCGTTTTTCCTCGACCCCCATCACGCTCGTAAACAACCTTGTATCGCGCCTGAAATATGGACATATATGTAAACGATGAATCGTCTGCGGAAAACGCGAATATTTCCCGGACGAATAGTTCCGCGAGCAGAGCGGCGAGAAATTAAACGGGTTATTTCGAGAGTGGGACATTACTTTTCACTGTTGCAGCATGCAAAGTTATGATCTCTGTACGGAAATAGGGCAATGCTAAGAATAAAGTAGGGAGTTGGCACGAATCAATTTGTAGAACGTTGAAAATCATAAAGCTTTATATCGGGGGTGAGCAAAAATTCTCACAGTGTCCCGCAGCCTAATTGTACCCTAGGCTTGTTAACTTATTTTTTCAGAAATGATGCCGACATCATAGAAAAGCACTGATACGATGCTTTATCATCTGATTCGCATGTCTATCGGAGATGAGATTTTTTTTTTGAATCGTTATGGCTATGAGCATTGCACACAAGCCAGAATAAAAAATATATTGGTCGAAGAAAAGTTGTATCTCCACTCCATTCTTCACAAAAACAATGTCATATAGAAGATATGTGCTGATAAAAAAAAAAATAACGAGACATATAATCGAGCAAGACATATTAGACGAAAGTCTAATGCTATATAAAGGTTTGTTGGGATGGAGACAATATATGTCCATGAAATGTACGAGATTTGGGATTAAAAAAAAAAATTCTGTGTGAATCAAAATCAGGATACATTTGGTCTTCTCTAATTTATACCGGCAAAGGGACAATTATTGACAGTGAATTTTCAAATTTACCTCTTTCTTGTTGTAATGAGTTTGATGAAACCTTTACTAAATAAGGGATGCTGTCTAACAATTGACAATTTTTATAGTTCTATTGAATTGACTGATCTACTTACATCGTATCATACTGATAGTTATGGGATTGTTAGAGCAAATAGAAGAGACTTGTCCTAGAATATAAAAAATCCCAAAATAGTTCCTTCAGGATTTATAAAGGCTTATAGGAAACGAAGAGTAATGCTGATGAGATGAAGAGTCAAGCGTGAAATGTACTTTCTTTCAACTATCCATGGCGCAAATACTGTGAAAATAGAAAAAATAAATAGAAAGCTAACGAAAGCCAAAATGGCGATTGATTATACTTTTACAATGGGAGGTGTTGATCGAGTCGATCAACATCTTCCAAGAAAACGAGAGAAGAAACACTACAAAAAAATATTTTTTCATCTTTGGAATTCTTATGTGTTGTATACCAAAACTGGAAGTTCTATGACACATCTGGAATTTAGGATAAAACTCATAAAAGAATACATAGAGAATTACCATTCACTGGATTTTTCTTCAAAAGGTGGACGTTCTAGTAAAACTCCAGACCCAATGCGATTGACAGAACGTCATTTTTTGCAGTCAATTCCTATAACTGGAAATAAAAATAGACCTACAAAAAGATGTGTGGTCTGCTGTTCCAAATAAGATAACTCAGGAAAACGTATCTAAAGAGAAAATCGTTATTCGTGTCCAAATTGTGAAGTTGGTCTCTGTTTGATCTTAACACATTGCCTACGGGGCACGTGGATTTCACGTCAAAAGCGTATTTGTGTATGTCCGGGGCGCGCATAATACACGCTAGCCAACACTACGCGTTTGATCGGCTGCAATTTATACAAACGTTAGTCTTTTTTAAATATTTTTTTGGTTAAATACTTCAGACCTTGAGGATAATTCCGGCAAATGCGGCAAGTGCATATAAAACCATTTATTCGAAATATTTTATGGGCTGTTTTACAAGAAGAGTGTGATTTATTTAAGAATTGATTGATTTATTTGATGTTTCGCAGAATTTATTTATTACTGAATGTATTGGAGAACTTTAATTTAAATATCATTGGTAGAATGTTTTGTACGATGAATAAATTCTTACTGGTGTGACTATCGTGAGTTATTCTCTTCAATTTATGACGTTCTCAACATTCGGGCTATAAAGAGCAGCTGTTGTGGATATTAGAATTATGGCCTGTCCAGCGACCCAAGGGCTAATGACCTTCAAATTTTAAAAGCAGAAATATTTGATATAAATATTTAAAATTACCATTCGAAAGACCATTTTCAAACCATGTTTTATAAAAAAAAATCAATTAAGCCCGTTCCCAAATTGTTTGATGACTCCTGCTGTGGAATATAAATTATTTTTTTTACAAGAACTATCCAGCAAATGTTGAAGTTCAAGTAATTTAATTTTCGGCTCAATATTTTGATTAATAAAAGAGTAATGATTTTTTTTGTAAAAGACGACGCTTTACAATATTTCGGCGAATGCGCCCCGCCCCAGCGCAAGTTTGACCGCAATACGCCGCAGTAGGCAACGTGGTAATATATAATAGTTATTCTTATTTTAATTTTTGTTATTAAACTTAGTTTTGTTTTAAAATTATTTAACATTAAATGGCGGAACGATTTTTTTTGTATTACGTTAAGTTTTTAGATTTTTTTTATTGCTTTTATGCTTTAATTTGAACTTTTTTTGAACTGAACAACTATTAAATTATGAAAACTCTTAAATAAAAAATAAAATAACCTGATGTTTTTAGTTGTATTTTTGTAAAAAAAAAACCCGAGCGGTTAATATTTAAAAATATATTTTTCCTCAAATTACTTGGGGGTGCTGCAGCACGCCCCTGATTCTCCAACTCAAAAGTAACGGCTCATATGTGACAAGTGTACCAACACAACAACAAAAAATAGAGACAATTTAACATATACATATTATAACAACCTTGTTATAACCGTTAAATCTGTTTCTTATCGCTTTAATTAAGTGCTTCTTAGATCTTTAAATAAATTTAAATACACAAAGGCCACGGTTGCGGCTCGTCTACTTTAATATTAACTTTTTTCGCCATTAAGATAGTTATAATTTGTTTTTGCGACTCTCTCACTTTCGAGTGAGAGGGGGGGTTGGGATAGGAGCGAGCAGACAATGTAAAGAAAACCATTAATGCGATAATTTCCATTATAGCGCCCAGTTTCTCGGGGGTAAGTCGGGTTATAAAAAAAAATGCAAAGGCATTCCCCCCTTTGTCCTTGGGGCTAATATAATAATATAAAAATGTTAGGGGACGGGCAATATTATCAGTAAAGTCATTATCGCGCTCTTATCACTCCCGGCGCAACGGACAAAACATATTTTAATGAGAATTTTCGAGCTACACAGTTTTGGGCCGAGGGGCCCTATATTAAAAACCATGTACTTGATCCAAATGGAAAATAAAAAAAATAATTTTCCGACAATTTTCTTCGTGTGAAATATTTTTCAGAATAATATATAATTAATGGCCAAAATGTGTGAAACGACAATTTAATTTAATGCACTGAAGTCATTGGAAAGGAAAACTGATTTTCCCATTTAACAAATATTGCTATATACATTTACAGTAGCGGTAAAAAAAAAAATTCTCACTTTTCAGGTAAAATTGGTAATCAGAAGGTTAGTGTTGGATATAGTGAAAAATAAAAAAATCGGTGGGGTTAGTCATGCTAGATTTATAAAGAAAATCGATCGCAAAAAAGGAGCAGGATCATTGCGGAAGACAACCACTGCAGAAGATCATCCTTTAAAAAGGTTATGTTCAACCAACTGTTTTAAAACTGCAGTGAATATAAGAATAGAGTTTATTAGAGTCAGTGTCGAAACAGTAAGGAGAAAGCTCAGGGACGATGGTTTTTTGAGAAGGTCACCGTTAGAAACACTTTTTTTCCTGAAACAAATGCACTCCAAAAGACTCCAATGGGCAAACGCTTAACGGATCTGGACTAAAGGGAGGACTTGGGGAAAATTATCTTCTTAGATGATTCTCTAATTTAACTCGTTTGGCTCAGGTGGCATTCAATGATCAGTGTATAGAGAAAAACAGGCCAACGATCCAGTTGGAAAAATGGAAATTGTATCTTTAATGAGAACCTTGTTCCACCCATAAAACAGCACCAGCAAACGACTGCATTTTCTAGGACGATTCTGCACTATGAGGGCTAATTCGCTTGAGTTTTATTTTGTTTAGCCTTTAACTTTAGTTTAGGGAAAAAATATCTAAAATGTTTTTTTTTTCTTTTCACAGTTGTCAAGTCCTTGGTGGATTCAATGTCTGTCCGGATTCAAACTGTTATAAGAAATAAAGTATTTTTCCTCAGAATATTGTAAAAATTAGAGTGTAAATAAGTGTTGTGCTAATTTAAATTTAATTAAAAAATTAAATTATTTAAGACAGCTGCATAACTTTGAGATATTCTAAGGATTTACTTGAAAAATTTACCGTTATTGTATATGGATCTAGTTTAATATAAAAATCAATAGATTTATCATGTAGAAAGGCTTGTCTCTACCTCTCGAGTCTTCAAGGATCGTTTGGCAAGTTTTTCCTTCTGCACAAGTCAAGGACGCCGGAAGCGGAACCCTTTAACGACCGCGGGCACCCCTCTCCCCCCACTTACGAGGGATCAAGGGCCACCAACCTTTATATTATTGAGGTCATAACTCAGGAGCTAAGACGGCGACACGTCCTCGTCCTCGTTATTGGCCCATCCACATCCTGCGGACACCTAAATTACGACGCTGAGTGTGTTTATGGCGTTGCCATTCTTACCGGGGCTACATTGCCCTATAACTCATATGTATGTACACAGCCCGACATTATTTAGGGACGGTGGTCCAATATTAAGGTAATTCATGAAGAGTCCTAGGACTTTGTAGTATTAAACAAAAAAAATCGAGGGAGACACCACTAAGACGAATTAATGGCGATTTTCTCCAGACTTGAACACCACGACATAGTGACAAAATCGATCTTAAATATCAGTTCTAATAGCGAATGTGAAAATCAGCGATAATATTTTGGCAATTTTCCGATCGCCCCGCGTCTCCTCTTCGCTCTCGTGCAAGCAAGCCTCTACAAATTGAACGAAATCCTTCGATATCCGTAAAAAAGTAAACGGCTCATCGAGGCGGCTTTGGAGTGCGCTCGTAACGGCGGCGGTTACGGCTTATTGGCCCCGTGCAATATGTGTGTGTGTGACCACTTACGCGGATTTGCCAACAGATTCGCAAATTGTCCTCATCCATCCTTGTTTGCGGCGACGGCGACGCTGGAGAGCAACGCATTGTTTCGGAGGGAGGTCCCGGTTTACTGCATATTGCAAACCACTTATGTGGGCGATATTTTTTTACCGAGATTATGGCTTTCTTAGATCTGTCAGGTACGGCGATCGAATTGGACCGGAACGCATCCGCACGGCGCGCCGGTTGATGCTAATAACGAATGGCGACGATCCGCTTCTTGTACATTTTCATAATTTTAATTATTTTCAGCTGTTGAAAATACACATTCAAACACTAATACTACACAACGATAATATCGTGAAATTATCAAAAAAAAAATATGAAACCAGACCTCACACATGTGCGTTTAGCAATTATAATTCAAAAATGAGAAATACAATTTTCTTATACTATTACATCTGCACACGTGTATATGAAACATAATGTGCGTGAACACCCTTAGCAACCCCTGAGACTAGTTACGTCATCGATACTACTGCAGGCCGCACGAGATTTGAATGGTTTACATGGTTTCTATAACTTTCTTGTGATATGTTGTATATTTATTATTAGCTGTGTTTATGAGCTGATTTTTAAAACAAACACCGTCACTCAACTCCTTCTAGTTTACATGTAATGACAAGATAAAGTTCGAAAGAATCTCGCGCATGTACGACATGCGCGCCGCGCTGAAAGGGTTAACCCATCCATACGATGGGTTATATTGGGTTTCCATTTTTTTTTATTTTTCTCAAATAGCGCTCTTATATTAGAAATCCTACGTGTCAAAAACATTTTGTAATTAATTAAAAAAATCTAAAGAATAAATATTATAAATAATCATAGTTCATTATTGTCTGCAATTACGAAAAAAAAATAAAAACAACAATATTCGCTGCTGTTGTCACGGGCGCGATTTTTTTTTCACGCTCGCATCCGGTACAATGTGCCGAGTGTGAGTGAAACGTACGATTAACACGCGCTATCTAAATCACATGTGAAAAAATATTCTCAGTATTTCTCCAGATTTAAAACAGTTTTTAAATATACAAAACCATATTTTTCTATACAGTCAGCCTTACTATAGTCCAGCGATTAGTATTACGCTATAGAAGACTAGGCACCTATAAAAAATATGTAAATAAGAATTTTTAATTATATTTTCATCAATTATTTTTCCAATAGCATATTTTAACCCTTTAATCGCCAAGACAATAAGGATTTTTACCTTACAAATAAAATGAAACGGCTAAACATGTCGACATTCTAACAATCACATTGCCTTTAAAAGATGTCTCTGCATTAATTTTCATTTAAAAATATTATATTTATTCATAGATAAATTCGTAGTAGCGTTTGCCGTGGCGCTGGTGGATAGACCGATCTCGCGTGCCTGCACGCCGTGGCTTCTAAACGGTTACCTTGTTATATTAATCCTAATTTTTCGTTCTATGAAAATATATTGTTTAAATTTTCCTTGGACAACATAGATAAAAAAAATGTAAAAGTAAGTTCTTCTCCACAGTTTATTCCATAATCAGAGAAGATGAAAATATTTTCCTACTTGATTACCCCTGGAAGGTTATTTTATGAGTCCGCTAGTCACAGCAAACTGCTGTCAAATACGCAATGTTAATGCCAATACTAATTTCAATATTACATATTTACAAAAAAAGTAATATGAACTTAAAAATATAGCGTTTTGCCGAAAACAATGCTCTAGTAGGGAGCACTAGTGGAGGGACTATGGCAATCATTATAGAAAACCGCGCTATAGAAGGGCTCACCGTACTGACTACTACTCAGAACTTCGAACGGCAACAGGACCAATAAATATCGGATTATTTCGGCTCGTTAAATAGGTTTTTAATATTATTAATATCTGAACGAAAAAATTAAGAAAACGTTATTTATTTACAGAACAAAAATCGAACTGTTATATATTTTTTTTAATTGAATTGAAATAAAAAAAATTAAAAACAGTTTGAACAACAAAAAAGCTGATACTGAAGTTGATTTCAATCGAAACTTTAGCGTTAAGCGTTAACGTTAACATTATTCAAGGGGATCACGATGGCCAACCATAAAATCGCACACCATGAAAGGATCGTCAAACGGTCCACTTATGATATTCCTGAAAATTTCAGAAACTGTCTGTTCGCCGTAACGGGGCAATAACGTTTAATCGCCGTGTAACAAGTGCTGAAATTAATATTTAAAATTGCGCTCAAAATTGGCCATATAATGTTTGAGCCGAAACGAGGGGGATGAAAGGGAAAATGGCAATAGAGCTGTGATTACAATCTCTTATCCGGTCGTTTATCAGAGGCCAACATAAAACAAGAAAAACACCCTCAAATAAACAAGCACTTACCGAGTGAGGGGGGTCGCCGGAGTTGCAATGAAGAACCGCCGAAGGAACCAGGGCTGCCACCTCCGTCCGAGCGGTGTCAAAGGGTTGATCGTCCTCGCGTCCCATCGCCGATGCAAACACCTCGAATCCTCGGAAACAAAAACAGTTTAATTAATTATTTAAACGAGCCGACGGCACAGCCCTGTCCGTCTTGGATATTTATGGCCGTTTAATACAAACACGTTCGACGAAATTAAATCCGACTCCACTCTTCACACCACACCCACTGTATAATCTTAACAAACGCATAAAAATTGGCCATAAATTCACAAAAAGAATCCAGATGAACATTGCCGTGTATGGATGTGCGTAGAGCGCTGTGAAATTAATGGCGTATTCAAATACCATATCCTTGCCTTGATCTGAATAATTAACCAGAAAAAATTCAACACCCAAAAAGAAATGAAAAAGTTTTCATGGGATCCATGGTGTGATTCGTTTTGTGGCTCCGCGGCAAGATTGCCAGGGCCCTGTGGATGCGTGAATATTATTTATTTTTATCGGAAACTCTCTTCGCCCTCGAAATATATACCCTCGTATAGCGCTTTCTACTATAGAGCGGCGTGTGCGACAGTTCATTCTATAGCGTTTCTTCCTAAGCTGAAGTTTAGCCTAGTTTCGTAAAATTATGGAAACGGAGAATTATTCACCAAATTTAATAATTAATGTAGACGAGATGGGACTATATTAGAAACGAGTTGCGAAGACTGCTTCTGGATTTAAAAAGGCGAAGAAAACGCCTTTTTTTCATGCATCCTCAGAATTAAAATAAAACTGAGACCATTGTTTACTTATAAATTTATGATAAGTGACAATGCATCAGGTCATCCTCTTAACACTCAAGGACCCGGTCCCGCGTTAGTGCGGAAATTTTCGTATACGGTAAACACCCG
>JAGXCT010032438.1:0-16186 GCA_022495035.1 Philopotamus ludificatus | reverse complement strand
TAGAAAACATTAAAACATACGGATATGTAATTATGTAACAATTACGGGAATTAAGATAAAATATTTTATAAAATAAATTTATAAATATACAACAGTTTTTTATTTCTATCCTATCCATATATACATCCATCCCTTAATTTATGTATTTTACATTCAAAATCTCATTGTTATAGGTAAACAATGTTTTCTTATTTATCAAAATAGTAATAGATTTTGTCATAAACAAATCCCTAGAAAGGAGCGCTGATCAGCAAATATAGGAAATTAGATTTGAGAAATAAAATTCTGCTCTATAAAACCATAATAAGAGCCGTGATGACTTATGAGGCGCCGGTGAGGGGCTACATGTCTACATGTCGGAGAGCCATAGGCGCCATGGTTCGTCCGAAATACAATTCTTCACCATGACACCGGTATTCTATTGCTCTCGACGCATTTTAAAACTCTAGCAAATAGATTTTTATAAAATTATCAAATATAGATAATGAGTCGATCTCTTCTCTGTCGGAATACAGCAGAAGAACTAGATACCGGCGCCCGAAAGCAATAAACAATGACGATCAACCCGAACAGCTGCAGCAACCTGACCAGCAAATATAAGTAAATGTAAGAGACAAAGACTGGTTTTACTCCCGAAGGGAGACAAGCCACCAGAGGACCCATTGTCTTACCGGCCGTTGTGCATGCTCAACGGGAGAGAAGAGACGGGTGCCGTACAAGAACTTCTCCTCGGCAAATACAATGAGCACAAAATGCTATCCATTTTTGCGGCGATAGCCGAGAGAGCAAGACGGCTGCCAATCAACGACCGATGACAATGGCAAGGATAAGAACGATAACAAGAAAGAGGTGAGTTCAAGTTTTACCCGAAAGTCAGCCACCACCACGCTGAATATTTAAGGACAATACCGTGATGGTGGTCGGAGTTGGAGGAGCGGTTTTAGCTGGTAAAAGTTAGGTTAGGAGAACTGGATTCCTCCTAAGGTTGGCAGAACTATAATCCTCCTAAGGTTGATGGAATTAGATTATTCCTGAGCTAGATGAAAAAACTGGATTTCTGAGTAGTATTTTAGGTGTAGTTAAAATATATTTAGAGAAGGGTGGGGCTCAAAATCGAGTTGCGCCTCTCAAATGCTAAATCGGACACTGATGCCGTGATAATTTAGTCAGCGGCGTGTCCTCAGTCTGAGGCGGGACATCACCGGGTGTGTGTGTCATTTACGCGTCATATCGATTAGTAGAAAATTCCAAAATATCGACCAAATTTCGAAACATACCATGAATAACTACTTTTATTATAAACAAAAATGTCATGATATTGATGAAGATTTCATCAGAATTTTAACTTGAAATACTTGCTGTCTATTTTCCCATATTAATAAACCCTCTTCGGACGACGCAGTTGGTTTCGAGCCGCCGTGACAGATCGGTTAAAATATTAAACCTAATGACGACTTTATCAGAATTCATGTTTGTGACGGCTAGTGTTGCCAGTTTTCCGTTACGCAAGTGACAGTTCCAGCGCCATGGCCCTTTCACTCATGCTGCGTGCTGCTTCAGCTGGAAAAGGTTAATTTCACACCATTTCTTATTCAAATTATACCACTCAACATCATTAACCACCTAAAAATCATGAACCTTATGAAATACACCAAATTATATTGGTTATGTTAAAAATATGACAGACGTGTCATGTAATACCTTAGATATTTATAATGAAAACATTAATCCATCATCAATTCAATTTACAGGATGTACCCAAATAATTATATCTCAACAAATGTCGCGATTGAGCAGCGTCAGCCTACAGAATGTCGCCAGAATAAAGTCGATTCAGCCGGTATTACAACAGCAAAGCGTTTCCAAGACCAAAACACCCATATTGAATATGGTATTAAATATTACATAGCAATATCAATCGTTGATGTGGATTTATGTAAACATATATATAAAAATTATAGGTTCGTAATTCGAGCGCTGCGGTAACCGCTCAAGCTAGCGGATCTAACACCACTTTATGGATAGCTGAAAGAGTTCTCTCCGTTGCTCTCATTGGACTCGTACCTGCCGCCATTGCTTGCCCGTCAAAACCTCTCGATATCCTGATGGCTGTCAGCTTAGTTGCCCACACATATTGGTACTTAACAGCTTTATAATTATATATATATTTGTATATATTCAATTTATATTCTGTATTTGTAGGGGCTTTGAAGCCGTTATATCCGAATACGTGAGAGTAATTCTCTTCGGTCCGTTGATTCCCAAATTAGCGCACGGGCTCTTGATCGGAGTAATGGTGACCACGCTCGGCGGTCTGTTTTATTTGATTTTCAACGATATCGGTTTGGCTGGAACCATAAGAAGATTTTGGGCCATCAAACCGAGGGAATGAACTGAATAACGAATGTCGTGTGTGCCTGCATTAAATCTGTGGTCATTTTTTTCATAGAAATAAGCTATAGTATTTATGAAGTTGCACATTTGTATATATTTGGTTTATTTATTTTTGTGTACAATGGTAACTTGAAACATAGTATTATTATTTTGTTAAAAATAAATTTTTAATATCTATTTAAATCGTTTTTATTTATAAAAAAATATACCAATCAACAATATCAACAATTTTTAATACATACAAACAATAATATAACATTAATAACCGATCTCTTCCTTTGATATATCAAGGGAACCAATGAAAAATATCAGAAAACTACGACAAACTGAATTTTTTTCTATGAAATTTTTGTAAACTATCGATATTTTCTTTGTACTGTTTATAAAATGCAAGATTTCTATTTGGTTCTCTTAATATAGCGTTGCAAGAATTTGTATTACGTAGAGTTTCGCACACAGTGGAAAAATATAATCACTATGAAATACAAATACATAATAGTCTTTGAAATAAAATTATCAATTGACGTTATATCACATTTTACGATAACTATGAAGAAAATCGTTATCATTGAATATTGCATACGTTACAAACAATAAAACCATTGAACAACAATTATTAATTAATTAACCACGAAGGAAAGTAGTAAAATAGAAGATATGTCAAATTAAAATTGTAATCTTTGTGCTATTCATTATCTAATCGCGTCTGAAACTCATCTTTTCAGCACGTGATTTTTATGAAATAATTTTAATGCGTCCCATTGTTTGGTATGTAATAATACATGCGATCTCTTATTTTTCATGAACGAAACAGCTTCTTCAGGTGTCCAGTTATGTTTCTAAAACATTAAAAATACAATATTAACAATTGATAAATAAATAAGAATATTTTTTATAATTACCATCATTAAATAGCAGCCGACTAATGTTGCGCTTCTCGTACGGCCCGCTTTACAATGCACGTACACCGTCCCGCTATTTACTTGTACATCATCCGGATCCGGCCGTAAAATTTTGGAACTCTCTGGTAAGAATCTATTTATGAAATTGACTCCTCTGAGTAATTTTTCTTGGCACGGCGATTCGAATATATCGGTCGTGGCCAACTGTAAAAAGTCAACCCCGCTCTCCTTCCATTGCTGAAAATTGATAAATCAGTTAAATATGGCTAATTAGATTAAAGCCAGATTATTCATTCATAAAATCACCTGATAGTCATTTGAAAACATGCTCAATTCATAGTCTTCGTTCATAGATACGACGCCTTTAACGTCTTCCTCGAGTTTTAGCTGAAAAACATTTAATATATGAATTATTTCAAACGTGGGTAGCAATTAATTAAAGTTATATAATAATTCATTAGAATTGTTTTTATAGCAGGGTAACGGAGATTAGACGTCACTGATTAAATATCAATTTCATGTGGGAGGCGCCCTGTCACTGATTCCGTATATTATCGCACACTGTGACAACTCTAATTTTAGATTTAAAAAATTCATGACAATGGTCTTTGTCAAATAACACTTTTATGCGTAATAATTTAAAATTAGGCAATGGCAAAGCATTTCACATGATGCGTCTTTAATGCACTTCAGCCAGAAACATATATTTTTTATTTAAATGCGTTGAATGTCTTATTTACAATTCATTTGATGTCTAGAATTCGAAATTTATTCATAGTTTAAAAGTATTTCGACTGATGGATGTCTATAAGATAAATAATGAGTTTCTAGGACTAGATTTCTGATAGGATTCTGGTTGGAACGATTGGGATTTGTTACCTGTTCCGTCATGCTGCGGAAGGGTAGAGCGCCGAGGATGATGGAGGTGTCCATTCGGTCGTACCAGTGGCGCATGGACATCTTTTCCATCACCACATTGTAGAGCAGTGAGGGGTAGAAGGAGGCCCTCGCGAACATGCTGCCGGCCTGCAATAACACAAGCGTCAGCAAATTCAGGCACGAGCGACTGACGCAGGAATCCACCACCCACCATTGCGCCAGTGAAAGCGGTCGCCTCCCACAACCAGCTCACTTGCGCCACACTTTGGCCACTCTCTCCCACTGGGGTCTCAACGCGCTCAGACGCGGCCATGTCCGACGACGTCCCCGACATCACTGACAGCTGACTGTCACTTTGTCTCTAGAATTCTTTGTTCGTTTTCATACCCACCACTCTTATTTATAATAGCATATTCAATTACGGTTAAAAATAACATGCACTCTGTGTGACAATATTGAAGATATGGCCGAATATTTATGACCAATAATTAGCATTTAAAACCACAATAAGAGATGATAATAAACCGCAATAATGAATAATAATGTATTAAATAGATGAGCATATCCAAGAAAATATTATTAAATGAAACAATACAGATGAATTTGTTTTTTTACATTCAATCCGTTTAACAACATTGTAAATTTATATAAAATGTTTGTAAATAAAATTGGTTTGGTATGTATGTCTTTTTGGGCAGGGTCTATCAGAGGAAGGCATGAGGGACTGAACAATAAGGCCGAAATTAGGACGAGTGGAAAAAAAACAATGGTATTTCCTCTGGTTTACATCATTAGGTTATAATATCCTCTGTTTACATTATTCGGTTTAAAATATTAGTAGACTTACTTTTACAAAATGGTCATATTTAATATTATGGCATTTAAGCGTCAAGAAGCTTCCACTGCTTTTGAAGAGGTTATTAGTACAGTTGTATTCCTTTTGTGTTTTTTATTAATGAACATAGTCTTGGGTTTTAATATTTATTGTATAAATCTCAATATAAACGTAAAATATATATGTCAAAATATTATACTTAATCAACAAGATAGAAATCAATCGAGGGATCAGTGTATTTAAAATCATCATATTTGATATTAAAAATACAATAAGATTTAATATTAGAAGGATCTGCATATTAATTGGCAAGATGGTTTGAGCTTTATTTACCTTAAAAAATATAAGATTCAAACTAGAATGACGATATCGATTTATTTGATATCAATATCATCATTTGCCAGCCACAAGACACTCTCTCGCTGAGAGTATGGGCATTACTGGACCCTCGAATGCGATAATAGGAACTATATGTAAAAGATAGCATTGTTAGAAAGTGTTTTACTAACTAATTATGATTATTTAATTATTGTTATGTTATAGAACACACGAGACTCCTCACATTTTTGCAAGTTAAGTTAAAGCATTCAAAGATGAGTCTTTTGATTTTTTTTATGTTAATTCTCAAGAGACCCGGTCCCAAGTTAGCGCGGAAATTTCCGTAAGCGGTAAACACCCGGTCCCGCAATAACCCGGGTTCACACGTAACGTGTTATCTAAAGCGGTACACAATGCTTGTTTTTTTTTGTTTTATGAATCGACACAGGTCCATTCATTGCTATGCATGCCCTTTGTAAAATATATGACATATGTATGTATTTATGGTTAAAAACTGGTCCTTGAAATAAATGATTATTTGGATCGAAAACTTTCCAGTACTTACACATCGACTAACGAATTTAGATTTAGACGAGTACAGACAGTAAAACCTCGTTATAATGAATGTTAAAAACATCTTTTTAACGTTATGTTATAATTGTCAATTTTTAATTTTGATGCATGGAAAGACAGTAGAGTGCAATCGTTGGAAAATAATTGAAAGAGTTTGTTTGATGATTAAGATGCAGACATAGATTCATAGGTTTAGAAGTTACTGATTTCTGTATGATAAGATATAATAATGTTGGATTGAAAGCAGCTGATGAATATGTTATACAATAGTTGGATATAAACGAAGGTGGCGCTGAGTATCACATCATGACTGAAGGTTAAATAGAAGACAAAGTTGAAGGACATGATGACGGAAGTAAAGATAGCAAGGAAAAAAAACAACAAGGGCAAACACATCAGTGATAAGATCGCATGTCGACAATTCAATAACGTTAATTGACTATTCGTCTATATTACGATCATTTTTGTAATTTGAGAGATTTGACCAATTGTTTTCAGATCGCAGGTAGTTTATGATCGCTCGTTGATGAGAACCTTTGTCTCGGTGTAAAGAAATGAACAGCAGTACCCGATGAGGGGACCTAAATTCTCTCGAACTCTCGTTCTAGAAGGCCAGTTGAAGCTGATGAAGACAAAATAAAGGCATTAATTGATGCAAACCGGGCGAATAACAACTCGTGAGATCGCTGAGAGAATTTATTGACAGTTCATGATCATTTGAAACGCCTAGGTTTAATTTCAAAGCTCGACATATGGCTTCCTCATGTTCTTACGGAAATAAATTTGTTCCATGGCGTTTTCATTTTTTCTGTGATTTGCTTCTCAAACGTTAAGAAAATCATCTATTTTTGAAGCGCATCATCACTGGGGACGAGTTATGGGTTGTCTACAACAATGTTAAACACAAGAGATTATGGAGTAAAAAAGATGAACTGGCTCAAAGCACTTCGTAAGCGGATATTCATCAAAAAAGGTGATGCTATCTATTTGGTAGGATTTCAAAGGAATCGTTTTTTTTTAGCTTCTACC
The DNA here is from genome assembly GCA_022495035.1 of Philopotamus ludificatus. Lineage (NCBI taxonomy): Eukaryota > Metazoa > Arthropoda > Insecta > Trichoptera > Philopotamidae > Philopotamus > Philopotamus ludificatus. The sequence goes on along the minus strand of JAGXCT010032438.1, from coordinate 9,256 downwards.
GGACAACACAACGTTCAATTCTGAAGTGTACTGTCATCAGCTGGACAAATTGAATGATTCACTTAAACAGAAATGTCAGAATTGATCAATAGAAAAGGTGTAGTGTTCCAACAAGATAATGCGAGACCTCTTAGAAATTAGTTAACTCGCCAAAAGCTTTTACAGCTTGGAAGGGATATACTGCCACACCCACAATATTCTTCAGATCTGGCACCTTCTGATTTTTATTTGTTCCGGTCTCTACATTTTTTTTTAGACGGTAAAACCTATACTTCAAATGAGGTCAAAAGTCACCTGGATCAGTTTATTGCCAGCAAAGAATAAAATGTTATGAGCGTGGAATCATGATACTCCCAGAAAGATGGCAAAAGGTATTGGACCAGAATGGACAATATATAATATTTAATGAAATATTTATTCACTATGAGAAAATCTTATTAATCACTAAAAAAACAACCTGATAGGACTCACAAACCTTTTGTATTTGTCGAAAAAGGTCTAAAAAATATGTATAATAAATAATCTTTGACCTTTGAGACATCGCATGTGTGTGTGTGTCATTTACGCATCATATTGATTAGTATAAAAATCCGAAATATCAGCCAAATTATGAAGCTTATCATGAATAACTATTTTTATTCTTAGAATTATCATTTCTTTAGCATTTTAAATCAAAATATTGATGAAGAATTCATGAATATCTTGACTTGAAATGCTTGGGGTCTATTTTTCATTATAAATAGACCTCTTTCAGACAATGCGGTTGTTTTCAAGCTGCCGACGGATCGTTTAAAGAAATGCCCTTTTGGATATTAAATATTTTATTAACAAATAAATAATTAACTACAAGAGATGCAATAGTTTTCAATTAAATTGTTATAATTTAAGTAAATTTAATACTTCCGTAATTATTATTTTATATTAATTAGCGATTCCATTGAGATAACTGATAATAATAGACATCAATTTCAACTCCGAGCGAGATTATTATATATATTTATTTTTAAATTTTACTATAAAACCTTATTATACAAGACGAGTAACAAATATCATATACAAATAATCAGTTCTTGACTTACGATGGTGTTCTGTTCCGGAACTTTGATCGTAAGTGAAATAATTTGAAAATATTGAATAGAATTATTTTATAAAATATATAACTCAGATACTGATTCATAATTGAATTAAGAGTAAAATTTGTTATTATTAAATAAATTTTACTTAATTTAGCAATAATTATTAATACATAACATAAAAGAGCATTCTAACCGTTTAAATACATAATATTATTATCATAAAATTAACGAATAATATTAATTTATAATGTTAAATTAAATATTAAATATTTACAAAATATATTTTAGTAATATAAAATATGATTATCACTCGGAAGTAATAATGTATCTGATAAAATTCTTTTCACGCATTTCTCTGAAGCGTTTTGCGTGACGTAACATTGTAAGAAAATTTAACGTAACTTTATCTATTTTTCCGCCCGTGACAGATTTTAAATCATCCTGTGTAATAAATCTTTTACCTGCAACGTCAATAAATAATTAATTATAATAAATTGTATTTAAAAAAATAAATTTTATACCTTTAGTTTCGGGACATTCCTGTCTTTTATAAAGAATAAATCTATCGAAATCATAACGTTTTTTCACCGCATCTTTAGGCAAACTTAATAGTGAATATTTATCGTCTAAACAACTATTAATTTTATCAATGAACGAATTTAGCACATCATACGTAACTCTTCCCCTCATATACCTAGAATATAATTAAATTAATTAATACAATAAATGCTATAAATTATGTATGTTGTATATATAAAATTGTAATACATACGCTGGTATACTTTGGAATTCAGTTTGAGTTAAGTATGGTACCGGTAATAGTTGCGGTGCCAACGGTTTTTGTGCGCTAAAACAAAAGCTTTCGGCGAATTTCAATTGTCTTCTGCTCGAAAATTGTTGCGGAGTATTTGAAATATCATTCAGCGTCTACCGACGTAAAACGGATATTATAATATTTACATAAAAATATATATTTGATTAATCAATGATATACGTACGTAATTAAGATCAGCGGTACCATTTAAATTTTCCAATTTATTGAACTTCATAGGTAAATTATTCTCGATATACGATAACTTATTTTCTAAATGACTCGCCAAACTCGTGCATTTATTCATTTTTTGTATTAGCATTTGACTCTTTTCGTTTTCTCGCTGAAGTTCCATCATATGGCCTTTGATACTATATATACTATTTAAAATCTGTTTTATATAATCTTGCAAATATTTGTGGTCGTGAATCAAAGACACGACGTCTATTAAATCGCTTATTCTCGCATTTTGCGATTCAATTAAATCATCAATGCTCTCATACGCCGAGTTGACGGAATCCATGCTTCAATACTGAAAACTAAAAATTATAAATGGTCATCAGAGAATGTGAATTAAAAAAAAAACATGTATTGTTTTACGACTATGGGGCTAAAATATCGGTCGAACACTTTTCGAATCAGATATATTGGTCCATAATGATTTTTGATGAATATTTATTTTACACCTCAGAATTAATTCAATTTATTACAGTATTCAGATTCATATGGATTATATATTAAAATAACTTATATTCATAGTAAATTGAACATATATAGGAAAGAAATCTTAAAATTTTGACAGCGAAAATTTAATAAAACAAATGAATAATGATTATTTCCGTGTTTTTTATCATTACATGCTAACTTACATGTTTTTAAATATATACTGCGTATATATACTTTCACTAGTTCTCTAAATATTGCAGAAATTCATGCACAAAAGCTACTCACATGCAGATGTCAACTTTCAAACAGAACGGCAGCTGGACGTTGAATATGGCAATCCGTGCATACTTTGTGCCAGTGTATTTTTATCATTTTAACTCCTCTGATGGAATGGGTTACTTTGCACAGTTGATTTATTAAATTATTAAGAAGATAATGTTTATATATCAATTAAATATATAAATTCATTTCTTTAATAGAGATTTAATTATAAACTATGTATATATATAAAATATTTAATTAAAATTATTTTGTTTGATTTATGTTCCCCTATTTATATCCCCCTTCGATATCACGAGCTTTTAACATTTCCTCTTATAAATTATATATAATTGGGATCATACTATAAAAGCAGTAAAATTAATTAGTAAAGAACCATCATTATCTTTTTTTATTATATAATATGTAAAATGTTCTAATACGAAAAATATTTAATTCATTTAGTATTTAAATGAATAAATTTTAATTAATTTGATTATTTTTATAAGGGCATTAAAATGGATGTCATACACGTATTAACGACACATTCGGGTATACTTTGGTGTCAGCTGTTGTGATTGCAATAATTTACCCAATCGCGTGATAATATAAAATTTAACGTTGGACACAATCAAACAAAACAACTAATGACAAAAATGAAGCGTATGCATATACTTTTTTGGTCAAAACATATGGAGATTAGGGCATTGCCCAAACCATTCCAGTGCCCGGCTATTTAATCCGTTTTAAATTATTTAGATTTGAATGAAGAGCCGGCCAGCTCGTCAGCATCCAGCGAGCGCTTCTGCTGGGCTTATCTGCTCTCATATCTTATTTATGCGCCTCGCTGTCCACCAATGTCTTTCCAAAAACAATAGCCGCCATGCCGCAAAGCCAACACGGCCGTGTATTCAAATCCGATCCTGATTTGAATACGTCCAGGCATGTGCTATCTACTGTTCTCTACCGCAAATTGGTCCAGGAAATAAAAATAATTAACATAAATTGTATTTACAAATTTTTACACCTTTTTTTATTAATCTATCAAGAAATGACAATAGAGCAAGATAAAAATATTATATGTTTTCTTTGTATATTTTTGGAAATGATGTTCTTGACAATTGACTTTCAATGATTTTTTTATTTCTCAAGAAATCGATTTCCAAATTTCTCTGCTGTCCTGATTTCGCAATTGTCCCTGACATATCTTGACATTGGTAGCCATACTAAATTCTTACTTTATTGATAGCTGTTGAAAAGTTTCACGTGTTTTCGTGTGCTCGGCGATTTTTAACTTATGGGAATAGGTGTGTGTGTGTGGTCGCTCATTACTTGTCACTCGTGACTCGTTATAAGCAGATAACGCCTTAGAGAAGAGAACAAACGAATACCGAGACAAACCCCCTCCTACTTGCCTGGACACAGTCGAGAGGGTAAAATCCGACACCAACATGGTAGAAGATGTACGTCCAATGCCAGCAATGGCCAATAGAGGGAAACTCTTTACAAAAAACCGCATACCAAGACGGCTCGGGTCCCCGCAGTATGGACACGATAGGGGAGCCCTCACGTCACGTGTGAGACTCAGGTTCCTTTGGCCTCGACTACCATGCGAAAGTTTGGTAAGGTCCATGCCCTCAGCGAGTGAGAGCATTGTGACTGGCAAATGATGATGATGATGATATTAGAAATATTTTTTGTTAAAAAACAATGAGGTTATGATGGGCCAGCCTCCGTATTCGTCGGAAATAATACCCTATGATTTATTCCTATTTCTAATGATGAAAAATAATCATAAAAAACGATATTTAGCCATTAATGAGAATATAAAGATAGAATCGCTGAATAAGCTAAAACCCATATCGAAAAAGTAGTTTGACAAGTGCATGATCATGAATACTTATTATTAATTACGTGAAAAAACGTATTTGCAGTCAACCCTCTTATAACGCTGAGATTGAGACCACGCTATAGAAACACGTCCTATATAAGACTAGGCACCCATACAATATTTGGGGTTAGGTTTTTTTTAATTGTATTTTGTAAATTGAACGAAATCAATACATGGAACATTTTTCCATTCACATATTTTAAATGATCTTGTCCTATTTTTTGTATGTTCAAGCGCGCATGTTATTGGACTTGAAAATTTAGCGTTTTGTAGAAAACGGGGTTCTCGAACGGAGAACTATAGGAGGGACTTTTACAGGAAGTACTACATATATGTAGGTTGACTGTATTGGCAAATAAATGTTTATAATCCATCCTTCGCGTCTCTCAGAGACCCCAAGCATTTAAAGACAAGATATTGATGTCACTCGTATGTTTCACTCGCACTTGGCACATCGTACCGGATGCGAGCGAGAAAAAACATCTCATTCCCTTGGCAACAGGGGCGAATATCGTTGTTATTATTTATTTTTCGCAATTGCGGACCATAAAAATCAACGATTATTTATTAAAAGAGTTACTCGAGAAAAAATGGGGTCACAATTAGACCCCGTCGGCACGGCTAGGTTAAAGATATATGCTATTATTAATAATATTACAATAACTGTTATTTATGGTAGATAACCTTCAAATACACAACGATCTCTTATGTGACCATCCTCCTATTAAAAATCGAATATTTCTTAATAAAAATCTACAAATACATCAGATCATCATTAAGTAATTTGCATAATTATAAGATGACAATGTCACTAAAGACATTTTAAGCATAAGACGAATATATGGGTATGAAATATTTTTTTTGCCTTATTATTTAGTACTAATTAACATCGAGGTGCAGAATACTTGGAAAAAACGATGTTCGATTTTTGATGATATGTAATATATAAAAACTTGGGGTCCATAATTGACCCCATCGGCACGGTTAAACGGTTAATTCCATTTAAAATGTTATTATTTGTTAAGAAATGGGATTTTCGTTCCATGTCACTTTTTTTATATGCGACCAGAAATGGAATAGAGAACTGTAGTACGATATCAACACAATGGCAGACGTCCTGTCAAGATGTGTTCCATTCGCCAATGGACATTCGCAACCAAATCAGACCAAAGGAAAATATAGTCTGGCTCTGAAATCATTCTATTTTCTCTCACGTTCACATAACATCCAAACGTCCAAACATCATTATATTTATTGTATCGCATTTTTATTTGCATTCTCGCAAACCAAACTTATTTAAATATTTGAGACATTTTTATTTTTCAGTCTCCCTAACCATAAATAAATTATTCGAAACTATGAATGATATCTATTCGATGAATCATTTAATTGAGTGCAGTATAAATTCAGATCTGAATATGTATGTGACTAAAAAAAATGGTCGAAATATGTGGCAGAATGAATGATGGAGGGACGGGAACGATTGACGAATGGCTTTCACTATCCTTCCGGAAGGAGAGGATAACCGTTGGGACATATTTGTATGCAAACTTATTAGAAATATTCTAAATCAATCGAACGCATCCGCTAGTATTGTGATGGGGCGTAAAAAAAATTGTTATATATATTTTTTGGAAGATCGTCAATGCGCTTCGCAATCGTCATTCGTTCGGCAATCCCACGGTTCCACCTGTCGCCAAGTCAGTGTTTGGGCCCCCATCAATCCGGACACCGATGTCATGTCATCGTCTAACAACTGGGACACCGATGCAATGAAAAACAGTCCGAAAATAGTCAGACCGCATCGGCGGCATGACGAATGTCCCGTCATTGATCAGCCCCGGGGAGACGTCGTAGATCCATTTTGTCAGAAATTGGACGCAATCATCGTATTTCGTCGTGATCATTGTTGGGATGACTGATCTACGAGATGTCCTATCGATGATTCATCGGCTCCTGCGGAGTTAGATCGGAGATTTCTGCCACGCTCCGATTTATGATCGCATTTCATACGTCGGCGACCGCAATCGCCATCGAATCTGTCGATAATTAACGTCACTTTTTTCTACTAAATAAATTTTATAATCACTTATAAATAAATCATAAAAATAATTGAATTATTAATATTTTTTACACGATTGTTAAAATAAATCGATTAAATGATTTATGACGTGATATGACTGAGACGGAATATGTTAGAAGGGTATGTCCGCAAACAAACGGCAGCCATTGCTAAAAAAAATCAATTAAATATATTTGGCGTGATAATTTTTTTGTTGACATTGTCTTTTATTCTAATATTAATTACCATTGTAATTAAAAAAAAGCTTAATTATTTTTTATTACATTATATTGTTCCTTGATTTATACGATAAATGCTGCAAAATCGTCATTTAGACCATAACTGATAGCGAATTAATTAAATTAATTATCATTGGTTGTTATTAAAAATAACTTTATCAATCTGTAAAGCCGAATGACAGTAAATGCTTTTATTTAGAGGGGTGAAAGATTATTCTTTAAAATAAATTAGCAACGAATTTCTCGGATTTAATTAAATCGCTCAAAAAAGAGTCGCTTAACGTAAAAAAACGTGATGTCGGTGAAGAGTTATGTGAAATATGTGATTTTTTTTTATATAGATTAAGTATTTTTATATATGATTAATAATGATTAATAATGCAAATGCATATTTTCGTGATTAATGAATAATAAATTAGGTTATAAATAATTTAATTAAAATTATACTGTACACAAATACTTAACATTTCTTGGATAAATAATAAATGCAAGATCGGAGATTATGTGTACATAGAAAACATTAACCTAGCCGTCCAAATATCCCCAGATTTTGTTTTTTCTCGTTCGCATCCGGTTCAATGTGCCGAGTGCGAGTGAATCGTGCGAGTGACACGTATTGCGAGAGCTCAGTCTGCAGTGAAGCATTGCTGAGAGCGTTGTCATCTACGCGTTATATTGATTAGTTAAAAAATCTAAAATATCGACGAAATTATGATACATATCATAAATAACTACATATTTTTATTGCAAAAAATAATCCATTCTTAAAACAATGTCAAGATATCATCAAGCTATCAAAAAGAATTCATCAATATCGCGACTTGAAATACTTGGGGTCTCTGAGAGACCCCTTCGGACAACGCGGTTGTTTTCGAGCCGCCGTGACAAATGAGTTAATATGAAAATAATGATAGATACATGTTAATACATTTATTAATATGTATACATAAATAGCAAAGTCCTAAAAAAGAATTCTAAAAAATAATATTTAATTAAAGTTCAAAAACTCGCTATCAAACCCGCTATTTATTCTTAAATTAAAAATATATAATAATAAAATTATATTTTTGTATTAAAAGTTTTATACTGGGAGATGTCCAATAGATAAAATTTGTTTCTATTATTTAGTATAGAATTATGGACATTCTACTGATGACAAATAAATGTTAGTAACATTATTGATAATGACCAATAAAATCATTCTTAACAGATAATTCTACATCTGGTCTGAAGACTTGCTTTACTTTTGACGATGCTTTTATTGAAATGAAAATTGTATGATTGCTAAATATATTCTAAAGCGTTTACTATAATTACAAAAAAAACGTCAAGTATTTTTTTATATAGCACAAACTAGTTTTTACTAAAATATTATTGTAAATTCGATAAGAATTATACGCTCAACTCTTTTAAGGTTGAGCGTATAATTCTTTTTGGGTAACGTTTCTATCGTAGATACGTTACCCAAAAAATCGTGTAAAAAATGACTTTTCATCAAATTTAATATAGAATATCGTGTAAAAAGATAACCCAATAAATAAATTATCCAAATATTATTCATGCATATGCATTTTAATAAAAAAAAAAAAAATACAAACTACACGTCAAATGTTGTTATTGATGTCCTGTTCTGTTGAATTTCTTATTATTAGGAAATCTATTTTTAAAAATGAAAAAAAAATAGAATATCTACTTCTGTGTTTTTTGATTCGCAAGTTATTTATACATTTCTTGATATCCAGCCATAAAAATCTAGAGGTCCCGTTGGCTTTTTATAGCTTGTTCTAGGTTGGAATCATAGGTGACAAAATGCTGTTCAATACTCTTAGAAAATTGTAAGCCTCTGCGAATCAATGCAACTGTTAGTTAAGCATAAATTTCACCATTTTATTAATTTTTAACTGTGTAAAAAAAGAGCTGAATGTATTATAATTCTATTTCCAGTGCCTGAAGATCATGAGTGATCGAAGAAAGAATCCAATGGCTATTAATTTATTTTATCGAGGATTAATCACTTGATGCACGCGCCGGTTTGGATATCTCGGCACGAAAATTTCCAAATAACTCCAGTAACAATCTCTGTCGAAATTTTTTATGGCTTAGGGGTTTTCTACCTTCTTTTTTCTCGCATTCGGTATATAATATATAAAAATTTACAATGGATGTTTCCATCCCCTAAAAAGAGATCTCCCCCTGAAGAGATCTTCTGACTCTCCTTCTCACTGATTGGGATGATGATGTATACTTCGTACT
>JAGXCT010032437.1:4601-24590 GCA_022495035.1 Philopotamus ludificatus | reverse complement strand
GATTAATCTCGACTATCTTTATTGCACAAGAGAATTTTATCTGGTTATTGTCGAAGGATTGATCTGTGCGAACGTGCTCGTATGCTCGATCTAAACGCGCTGGATACGTAAAAAAATATTATCGCGCAATATTGTGCATAGATTTTGTTTGACAGTTTAATTACATAGTAAGATATGTCGTCCTTGCTGAATTTATATGGGGGTGAGTATAATAATATACGTTATTTTGAAAAATGTGGGGTGGCGATGCGCATTGTTCGCACGGCGCGTGTTGTGATTGCAGCGGCTGGCAACCCCGGACAGTCGGGCCGCGCCGCCCCGGCCGCGGTCACCCCGCCCCGTGCCCCGCGCCGCCCCCGCCCCCTCGCCGCAACGCCGCCGCGATGATCGCATCTCCCGAGGCTCCGTGCACCTGTTCCTGTAGCGCATACGCATAGGTCCGTTGTGCGCCTCGACATCCTCGTTTTTGACATTTCGTTACCATATTTATGTCACAATATTGCAACTTCTCCGACCTTTGGCGACGAGACATTGTGCAAAACACCGTTTCCCCTGTAAACTTTGACCTTAAACCGCGTTCAGAGCAAACTTTCAGTCAGTCCGTCGCGATGTCCGGCGACGGATCTAATTAAAATTCCACAATTTGAACTTTAAATGAATAATGCCGCGTGTTTATGTGATGAAATATCTGGAATATGTCTAAATATTCCGCCATACGAAACATGTTATTCTTATTAGAATTTAAGATTTATTCGCTGTTTGCAACGCATAATCTAAACACGGTAAAAATAATCGTATTGTAATTTATAATACAGCCCCGATCCAAATAATGACTCGGCTGCTATATCGCAGTTATTGAATCTGAATATTATGGCTATTAAAAAATCACATTTATGGCTTTCCTTTCTACCCTTTGTAAGTAGCAAAAATATTATAACAATTTAGTAGTACAGATTTAGAGTTTATCATATTTGATAGGAATTTGAAAACAAGTGAAATGTTCATAATGTAAACTATGTAAAATAAAATAAAAACATGCTGTGAACGCTTACATGAAATCTGTATTTAGACGTTAATGCAGCTGAACTCAGGTCAGGTCTGTCCAAAAATTTAAAAATCAATATAAGTTAGCGGTACAGTTTAGGGATCATGTATCTGTTTGAAAGAGTCGTCATTCAATTTATTTAATTCATTTAATTCGGATGGTTTATATTGTGTGCGACGAAGATTTCGGAAACAATATTCCGTCAGTTAAAAATCTTCCAGTGTTTTGGTCTATGGATATTTTTTTAATTGCCTGTTAATTGACGGTTTACGAATGGAGATAAATATTTTATAAATAATGACGTGATCTTCTTGGATGACTCAACCCTATGTCACAGGAATAATACCATATTTATATATTTTTTTCAATAATCTTCAAGATTTATTCATTTTTAATAATTGATCAAATATGAAGTGTTACTTTTGTATTCTTATAAGATCTTATTTTAATGTACTGGCAGTAAAAACTCCATCTAACAGTCCTGATTTAAGTCTGATAGAGAACTTGTGGCATATTTTGAAGATGAGAGTTTAATAAATATTATAAAAACGGTTTACCGAGGGGAAATTAAAGGAACTCGTAAATTTTATGCCAACATGAATCAAGGTCGTAATTAAATCAAAAGGCGGTATCACCAAATGTAAATTTTATTACAGGATGCAATTATACAGTCATCTTGTTCAATATGATAAGGACTTTAAACAATATTGTTTTTTGTTAAAAAAGCCATTCATCTTCAGACATCAATTTTGTTAATCAATAAGATGCCGGGTTTTAAACGTCTTTTTTTATAAAGATTCAAAACTTGATTCCAAAAAATATATTCTGTTAATTACGAATCCTGGTGGCCTCGAGCATTTCCTACAACTAAATGCGCTGTTATCAGACCTCCAATTTGGCTTTAGGCCCGGTCATTAAGAATTACGTTTGCAGCATTACTAGCAATTATGTTATGAGCATAATGCTGGATGGCCTGCGATATTGGCAAAGCTAAAAAAGAGCACCCCTAGCCACCTATACGTTATTATCCAAAGCTAGTTCAGTAGAAACGGAATCATAATGGACTTCGACAATTACCACGGTTGCCACAAGGCTCCGTCTTTTGTCAACTGCTTTGGAACATTTTGTTTGATGATGTTCTTAGGATTCCGCTACTGCTTAACTGCATAATAATCGGATTAGCAGACGATATCATTGTGCTCGTTGGTGGAGACACTCTGTTGAAGCTAGAAAATAATGCCAACGCTATTCTTGAAAACATCAGGGCTTAGGGGAAAACAAACAGACTCAAGTTCGCGACCACCAAGTGCTACGGAGTCCTGATTAAAGGTCTACTCAAGAGGTCATTCTGCATACGACTTGACGGTAATCTTGGGATGCTAACCCACCCGGGACAAATTCTTGAAAAGGTGAAGCACTCTATGGGCTGCTTCAGCAGGGTTGCTGGTGCTGATTGGGGTCTCGTTGCTAGTTCATGAGAATATACTACACTGCTATCTTCGTTCTAATCATAACGTACGCTGTCAATTTCTGGGTCCAAAGGGTTAGCATTTCCGCAGTGAATTGCCGCTTTCTATCAAGGCTGTACTGTCTGGTGTTCTGCCTCTGGACCATGGGCTTCAGGTCCGTACTACAGTCTGGCCGGTCTCTCGTGGATATGATGCCCCTGTCGACGACCAAGTAATCTCTCTGTCAACGGAAGGTGACCAAGATCCTCTCACTCTCAAAAGTTGACTGCAGGAGTCGGCTTCTTCTTTTTCCTTAACGTCTCTGCTCGGATGAAGATGCATTGGTTGCAGCGAATCATTGTGTCCCAATTTATCACGGGTCATGGAGTATTCAACTCAAAGCTGACATAGCTCGACCTCAGAGACCATCCGAGCTGCAAATTTTGTGAATTAAGTGATCAAAACTTGGAACACATACTTTGGGAGGGTCTGTAATTTAACATTAAAAGAGACATGTTGTCAGTGGGGTCAGAATGGCCCCATGTCCCATTGGAGCCCAAGATTACATTTCTAACGGTCCTGTTTTTAGGGCCTTTGTGGTCTTTGCTGGCCAAGTTGAAGCGAGAATCTCTTCCGCTAACCCCAATCTTTTGCCTGTTTAGGCAAAAAAAAAAATTTTTGTTGCAAGGATATCTTAGGTGTGTTGGATGTCATAATGGCCCATCAAAGATAGTCTATCTTCTAGTCTTACCATGGGATGGGCCCTTAAGGAAACCTCCACTTTTGCTAATTAATTACGTACAATCGAGAAAAAATAAAATTTCAATTGGTTTTTCTTATTTTTCACATATTTGAGGCGATTTTTATTCAGAATGATTAGTTCAACTCTTTTTCTACAGCACGGGGGTGATTAAACCAGGATAAATTACCTTGAATGTTATGAGAAATGTACATAATTATGTCTCATATGTGAATAAATTTGTAAATGCAAAAATATTGCAAAAACTCGAATTTACTTACGAAACTTATGGGTTCTAAACATTCCCTTGTATTGAATGAACACATTCCTATCCAAATAACATTCACGCAAAGCTAAATAATTCTAATATATGGATGGTTATAAGTGGATATATACTTTTAATTCAGTTACTTAAATATGTTTTTTTTATCATTTTTAGATAAAACGAATATAATAAAGATTGGTCACAGATTAAACACCTTGTAATGCCCTGATATTTTTTAATTTGACCGTCAAAAATATTTATGTAAATATTGAAAATATATCTCTATGTATTTTTTATAAGATATGTAGGGGCTGGATAAATGCATTCTCATATCCATGATTTTGTTAGTATTTCAGAGCACATGATTCATGATGGCTACTCTTACAAAACATGTTTATCCAGTTTTTTGTTTTGTTTAAAATGACTAATTCTCGCCAATATATTCTATGCTCTTTATTATGAATTTAATCTGTCTTGGCATTAATTCTTATAAATAATTCAACAATAGCATTATTTCAATCTTGTGACTTTGATCTTTAATTTTTTGCTTTATTATTTCTTGTAATTTCTATGTAAAGTTCAGATCTGGGATATTTCCATCCCATAATGTGTCTTTTAACCCAATAATTCGTTGACTTATGTGTAATATTCTAATCTCTACTCTAATAAAGATCTCATCAAGATTTTGGTGATTAAAAAATCATAATCATACTCTGCGTCTACTATGAAGTGAGTAGAAACGTCTTAAAAAGGGCGAATCATTTCTTAAAACATGACAATACAGCCTCTTCCAAGTTAACTTTTTATTTTTTTGTACCATCGATAAACCATAACGAATGCAAAACATACATAGTCATGATTAAATGTGTCATCACTATTAGGGAATATCGATTTTTCATACCGGGCAATCGGAAATAAATAAATTACACACGTTTCTAATCATCTAGAATTATTTTTTTTATTTCATTAGCTCATTAAACCATTTCAGTGTCAAAAGGGCATCGGTGGCCACGGAAATATAATTTACATACTATTTAAATAATACTTACTGACAAAATTAATCTTTTTGCTTAATTTATTTAATATTTTTTGGTGAAATTTTACTATATTTTTGTGATTTATGTTTTAATGATCACGAATTTACAGTTTGAAAATCATGAGGTATATTAATTTTTTCAGTTTAAAATATCGAGACTAGATCATTTATCGGTTAACAGATTTGGGTGTACCTTCCCAGGGTATACTGGTTCTGTGGTAAGAAATCCGCCATAAACCAGATATATATATGCATATATAAAAACTAGTCAACCCTCCTATAACGTTTCCTGAAAATTACTGTTTTCTACAAAATTCTAATACGTTTAAGGTCAATTTAGATATTTCATAAATCTATAATACATTGCCGAGCAAAATAAAGGTCAATGCTTTTTGGTTGATAAAGAATTTTGTAAAAAGCAGCGATTTAGAGGAAACACTATAGGAGGGCTGACTCTACATTAATGTACATATTTACCAGGGGTGTATTATTTTAGTTATGGTTTTGAAACGCTAGGACTTACGTAATTAAAAATAAAATAAAAAATTGTTAGACTATTTTGTAGCTGATACTATATCTGTGTTATTTATGTTTTAAAATTATTTCAGGTATAAAGATGGATGAAGGACTTTTAAATGATTTGTTAGAATGCTCCGTTTGCCTAGAGAGACTGGACACTTCATCACGGGTGCTTCCATGTCAACACACCTTCTGCATACAATGCCTCCGAGTGAGTAATATTTCGCATTGCATATTATCTAATCTGAACAATTCTCATAGCATAGATTACGTCTAAACATATTAATAAGAACGTTCTAGAAATAATTTACATTTTTTTTTTGTATAGGAAATAATTTACATTTTTTTTTTGTATAGGAAATAATTTATTGTCAAAAGGAGCTACGATGTCCAGAATGTCGTGTGTTGGTAGAAACTCCGGTAGAGGAGTTGCCTCCGAATGTTTTGCTGATGAGGATACTGGAGGGTATGCGAAATTCAGGGAACTTACGTCCACCGTCTTCCCCGCCGCCGGCCCAAGTAATTCCTCGTCGTCCTATAATAGGGCCCGCAACATTCATGGAACCGGTGTCATCTTACGGCTTTACATACTCTGATGGCGACGGAAAGCATACGAATGTCATTCCAAAGTGTACTCCTCACGCCAGAGCAATATGTGACTATTTTTCAAAGGAACCGGGGTATGTATATATTTAATATTAATATTTATTCATATATTTTTAAGCAATTAATCATGTATTTTTTTTTGTAGCGATCTCAACTTTAAGAAAGGTGAAGTAATTATTTTGAGACGGCAAATCGATACCTATTGGTTCCATGGCGAAACTGGCGGCAATCAGGGAGCATTTCCTATTACATTCGCGAAGGTTTTATTCTTATCTCTTATCAAACACACTAGCTTATTATTCTGATGTTGTTAATAATATATATTATTTTAAGGTCGTGGTACATTTACCTCCTCCGCCGCCTCAATGTACAGCTCTTTACGATTTTCATATGGCTGCTCACGACGATGAAGGATGTCTAGCATTCAATAAAGGTATACATATATTTTAATATATTAGGTATAGCAAAAAGAAATGACCTTTTTTTTAGTACAAAGAGAAAAATTATTTACAAAAATATTACAAATAATTTATTTGTTTAAATAATTTCCATTATTATTTATAATGTCTCTCCACAATTTGCAACTTTTCGATGCCTCTTTTATAAAAATCTGGCTCCTTTGATTTAAAAAAGGCATCTAGGTGATTTCGTACTTGGTTTTCTGTGTTAAAACAAATGGTCCCTCGTTGATCCAAGGCCGACTGCGATAGATCATGCGGCACCCAAACTATGTCAAACTACTCCTTGTCTATGTTTCTTTCCCAACAGTTTGAGGTAGTCTTTTACAGTTGACCAGGGACAGCCGATGTCTTGAGATAATTCTTTAATTGTTTTTTGAGGATCGGATTCCACTAGTGATTTCAGCACTTGATCATTGATTTTTTGCGGCCTTTCCGATTTTGGTTTATTTTCTAGATTTCTGTCCCCATTTATAAATTGTTTAAACCACTGTCAACACTTCCTTTTCAAAATATCACCATAAGTTTCGCAAATGCTTTCGGTGGCTTCTTTGCCTTTCAATCCTTTGTCAAATAAAAACAATAACACACACCGTAACTGCATCTCTTGGATACACTAAAAATATTTTTTTTTTAGGCGCTGTAATTAACGTAATAAGAAGAGTTGATGAAAATTGGGCCGAAGGTCGTCTTCACGATAAAATTGGTATTTTTCCAATTGCATTCGCTGAAATGAATTTATCGGCTCTCTCTATTATTAATATAACGACAAAGTAAGTGTTGGTCTAACAATTTAATTTAAAAAAATGAATCATTTGAAAATGTTACGATGTGTTTGCAGTATTGGATGCAACGAAAGAGGAAATCATGTCAATAAAGCAGTACCACGCTCTTGTCCCGGACCACTAGTAAACAAATCACAACAATCTTATGGACAAAAGCATAATACTCAAAGGACAGTCATTCCTCCTAATCAGGTTAATAAATTTATATTAAGTATGTTATATGTTTGTATCATTTTCTAATTTATTTTATTTATACAGATTGCTTATCGACAACAACAAATGTCAGCATCTTCTCCCGTTCCGAACTTGGGAGTTTCTTTGCAGCGTCAACAGCAAAATATGTCTCAATCCCATCCAAATTATTCAAATCATCAATTTCCTCAAGACGGTAATCAACCAGCTGCACCGTACGTCGATTTAGCCGAAGCTCAAGACAGAGCTATGAATCACCTTAGAAATTTGAATCTAGATAGTCCAAATCCATCATCTGATGTACGCGGTCAGTCATCTGGAACATCTCAAAACGATAAATCCAGAGGAACCAACACGAAATTCTCCAATCTTACATCGAGCTATCATCCGACTAATAATCTAAGTTCCGATTCGAGCTCGACTACGACCACTCCATCCCTAGGCGGCAGTTCAGTCACGACTACGCCTAACACCAGTTCTTCCAACACTAGCTCTGCATCCGAAAGTAATACCCCGAGCAGTCCCGCATCTCCTGCTACGAATGCGGTCAAGTCAGGAGGAAACAATGCCAATAACCAAAACATATCCGCAAACCAACCGTTCGCTCAAAATAATTATTACAATATCGTGTCTTCCGTCGGACAAAGCATGTCTTCCGCTAGAAATGTTCTACATGGAAATTCTCCGAGGGAAGATACTGCGAATCAGAGTGATGTTTCTCTGAACACTTCTGGGACAAATTCGATGAACTCGACGATGCCGAATTCGGACGTCACCGCCAAAAACATTTCTTCCAGCAGTTCTCCGCTGCAAAATCAGAACGGCAATAATTTAAATGCCACCCCTCCTAGAAGCAACATGTCTTCCCCGCAAACGTGCGTATCTGGTCAAGATGGCTTGCACCCTACTAGTCAGGGCAACAGCAAGAATATATCACCGAGCGTAAACGTTTATAGCGGCAGCGGGGCGACGTCTCACAATGTTCCGTTAAATGCGCTACAGCCTAAGCTGGACATAATAGCGTCGTCATCGAACCAACCATTTAATACGTACAACTTGGGCGATCAGCACGGCAATGATCAATTAGTGTTTCTTTCTCCGCGACACAGTGGAAAAGATGGTCCATTGAGTAACACTCCTAGGTCGTCTCATTCTCATCATCATCGCGATAAGGAAAAGAGAAATAGTTTGACACCGGGAGGCCAAATTTCCGCTACGCAGACATCCGTTAATAGGTAATTTTAGTTTATAATTTAATTATTATTGGTTTATGATGACGTTTATAAAAATTATGTTGTTTATAGACATTCTGCGGAGATTTTGGGCCCTTGTAGCAATCTGCTGGACCAAGAAATAAATCAAAACGGTTCGGCTAAACATGATAAAGACAAATCACAGCGTAAAGAAAGAGATCGTCACGAAAAAGAGATGACGTTTGCGGCGGTCGAAAAATATAAGGAATGGGAAAAGGAAAGAAGTAAAAGAGGTCAAGCGATTTCTGATAAACATCAAGCGATGCCATACGTGGCTCTGTATCCTTATAAACCCCAAAAGCCGGACGAGCTGGAGTTAAAGAAAGGAGGTCAGCATTGATTTTTATTTTAACACACTGACGTCTCAGTATTAACGAATAATTTATTTTCAGTTCTTTATATGGTCTTGGAGCAATGCCAAGACGGTTGGTTCAAAGGATGTTCTAATAGTCGTCCTCAGAAATGTGGAGTTTTTCCCGGAAATTACGTGTTCGCCGTGTCTAAAGCACAAATGGCGTCTTATTTGTCGTCGACGAAGAGCAAACAGCATGCCACTGCGATCTTAGCTAGCGGACCTGACGATGTAATTATTATTATTGACTTAATTTCGAATGATTAAAATTATGTTGTTGTTAATCTGTTCCATGTTGTAGCTTACCGGCGCCGGGAGCTCCAAGAGCAGCAAGGATGGTGCGAATTCCAGCTCTAAGACTCGAGGTCATCATGAATCTCATGCACAACCTCCCGATTTACCCCCAAGATCGCAGAGTCCGACTCAATTAAATTCGAGTAAATTAATATATACTTTTTTTTTAATTGTAATATTTATAATATGTGTCTAGGTTACTGGATGAGGGGGTTCAGGTCGGCGTTATATATAACGACTTCGAAAAGGTGTTTTGATAAAGTCGACCACACTAGACTCATTTCTAAAATAGATAGTTTTGGATTCTTGGATAATCACTTACAATTTTTCTACACTTATTTAAAGGAGAGAAAACAGTACATGGTGCATGACACTCTAGCGTCATGTGTCTACGATGGAACTTTGGAAATCTCACAGGGTTTCAATTTGGGACCATTATTGTTTTATTTATAAACGACATACAGTATGTTCTTTCTTGTAATTTCTCACTCTTTGTAGATGACTTAAAACTATCCTCAATAGGTGATGCCCTTTTGCTGCAGCTGATTATCAATTCTTTGCTTAAATGGGCATCTACTAATCGTCTCCCGCTTAGTGTTGAGAAATGTCAGAAAATTACATTTTCGAGATCTAAAGAATTTCTATCCTTAGATTACATGCTTGGGAACGTAACTCTTCCCAGGCAATCGTCAATTAAAGTTCTGGGAATTCTGTTCGACGCTAAATTTTGATTCAATTCACATGTCACATGTATATTATTAAAACCACGTTAGTCTATACAAGTTCGTTTATTAAGGGCGGAAGGCATGACGCACGACCGACCCAAAGCTCAGACCAACGTACACTGAGTATTACATACAAAGGAAAACCGTTATTCGGCATGCATACATCCCTTTCTAGCCAACCCCTAGCATACTTCACCATGGCAACACTGTTACTTAAAATAATATCCTACTTGTATATGAGGTATGTAATAGAGCTTCAAGAATGTTGGGCTTTGGCTTGAGAAATTCTCATTACCTACATAGCACCCTTAGTTATAAGGTTGCTATACGATACATTGGTTTGAATTGGATCACTCTGTAATGCCAACCACGTATTGTCTTTAAATTAATAAATAAATAAATTTAAATTTTAGATGCTTCTCCAGGGTTTCATTGGACGTCGTCTCCTAAAGGTTCTTCGTCAAAATCAAATGATAAGGTATTGAGTTTGCATTGATTGATAGTATTATTAGTTAGTTTGGTATTTTATGTTTTAATGCGTTTTTGTTCAGCAGAAAGAGAAGAGTAAATCGGATAAAAACAGCGGAGAAGTTAGTCTTATGAAACGATTGACTTGGGGTATGAAGAAGAGTCGTAGTCCTCCGCCTTCAACGCATGGCGGTACATTCTCAATGGACAATCCTGTGTTTGAAGACACGCCCGAAGTGTTTCCTCCATCCGGCAGTCATAATCAGCAACAACCTATGCCGCAACAGGCTGTTCATATGAGGTCAGCATTTTTAATCCCCCAAATTTCAATAATTTTTTTTTTTTTTTGAGTTTTTATTTATTTATTTATAATACCACAAAGATTATATGCATAAACGACAGTCCGTATTTTAATATTTAAATTTAAGATAAATGCGATATTTTCGATATGTACGGTTATTTAATTAGTCTGGACTGCCATACATATTTCATATCATATTAATCTTGTGTTTGCTAATTTTTGTGGCATGCCGTTTTTGTGTTTGTGTGTTTTGTTGGTTTCGTTTTATTTAATTCAATGTTTAATTTTAATGGCTTTATGCATATTTTATATGATAACGGAGATTAAACATATCAAGGTGTGTTGGCATGGAGGATAAAGTCATATATAATTTTTTAAAGTTACTATGTATATTCAATTCAAACATTTTTTCCCACTCGCTATATACTTTGTCCCAGTCATTTAGGGGTCAAGGGTTTGGAATGAATTTATTTTTGAAACGATTACCTCTATTATTTACTCCATTGTTTTTTGGTTATTTTAATTTAATCATTACGATTATGTCGACGACTAACTTTGGACGGGTCGAATTAATTTTAGAGCATGATTTATTAATTTTTAACTCACGAATGAATCAATATAATAATCCAAAAAATAGTGGAGTAGTGTATAATTAATGCAATACGTGAATTTAGTATGTATCAATGGATGTTGTCCGATATGCAAACAGATCTGGATCCTGTCCGAGTCAACTTCTACAAGGAGTACCTTCGTCGGTCGGAGGAATGAATATGCAAACAATGCCCCATCATTATAAAAACAATGAAATGCTGTCCATTGATAATACGGTGTTCGGAAATCAGTTGCCGGTGGGCGGCAGCATCAGTTCTGCCGTCGCCCACCGTCTGTTTCCGACGCATCAGACAGCGAAAGGATTGGGCTCGCAGACACTGGGTCCATCTCATGGACTCGGATCGGGACAGCGTAGACAGCCTCGGCCCACAGTGCTCAATGCACTTGCCGGTCCCCCGGATGCGGGGGTATCGTCGCCGGGCAATTTTAAACAAGGATACACCGTCGGAAGGTATGGACAATGACGAAGAACTCAGTCTTTTGAAATATTTCGTATTTATTTTTAGAGAGTGAAGGTTATACATATTTTTGACTAATTTATTTTTTTAATAATTTTAATGGAATGACGGTTTTGGGATTTACACTCGTATTTTTATTTGGCCTAGTTTTCCATAGACATCTGGGAGTTGCTCTCAATTCAAAATTTTATGTATTATTTTGTAATCAACTATGTATTTTAAAACATTCTCCGATTTATGTCTTTGCTAGCTGCATTTTATTAAGATTATCAGAAATCTATTTATATATACAGCAAAATATGACGTAATATTAGGAGAATGCTGCTATTTTGGCACATATTTTTCTTATTGTAAAATGTTTATATCGTTTTATCTATTTACTCTTGTCGGATTGAATTATCAATCCTATGTAAAGTGTCCGGGTGATATTTTGAACCATAGTAGTCCTCGCATAGGAATGGTGAACCAATATTTCAGATCGGCAAGAGTAAATGTGTAAATATGCAATTAATTGGGTATATTGTTTTTGGATGAATTTGCTTTGCATGCCGTATTTTATATAAATGTTTTTTTATAATGGTAATGGAATTAATACTCACAATATTATACTAATGTAAGATAAGTTTTAATTCTACGATTCATAATGATAATATTATCTTCATTAAATCGCAAAATTTATAAATATATAATGTATTTATCATCATACATACGTATAAAAATGAAAATTTTATATAGAACGATGAGTTCAATGAATGGTGTTCTTTCAATACTTTCACTTTTCCAGGAGTGTTTAATTTTATAATTTGTTTTCATGCTGGTAAAACCACTTGTGTTTATATATATCGATGCAATAAACTCTTTTGAAGGATCCGTTAGCGGTTTAAGAATTACAGTGAAACCATATTTTTTAACACTCGGGCGACCGGTCCCGCGCCCGCGCGGAAATTTTCGTAAGCGGTAAGGCAACCGCAAACCCGCGTTCGCGCGGGTTTACATCGAGTGCGTTAAATAGATGACACTTGAGGATATTTTTTTTAATTTACGACCGGTCTGTTATTGTAACTGTCTGGTTATTTGCTATACATGTCTTTTATCCCAATTCTTCGAAATTTATAGCTCTCGGAATAAGCCCTAATTCTCGGAAGTCTAGTGACTCTCAACAAATATTTTTTGCTTTTTTTTAGTCGATGACTGTGTAATATGAGAATGTAACAGAAATAAATAATCAGATCCATAGTTTGAGAATCTCCTGATACGATAAACATACAATAATGTGTAAAATGTTAGCAGATAACATTTCAGATATTTTTTTTTTAATTTACGACATATTACTGTCTTGTTAATTGCTCTACATGTCAAAATAGTCAATGCCGTGCGAAATAACAAAATCACGAAAATGTGCGGTAACACGCGTAAATTTGGCGCGCAAGGCCCGGTCGCCTGAGTGTTAAGCTACTGACAAAATACCCCTTCAAAACTTGAACAAAAAAAATGCTGTAAAATCATTTTTTATTCAGAAAATTATGCAAATCGGATTGGTACAAATTTTTGGACCTTTTTATATAAAGCTCTTTTGATGCTACATCTTCCATGCTAGTAAAATAGCGTTTTATAATATATTAAAATGAAACGGGACTCAAAATTTTTCACAAATAGCGCGAAAAGGTGAATTTCAGTCATGCAAAAATGAGGTTATACTGTATATCAATTTTCCAAATTGGAATTGTTTTTTTTTGCAAAACTCGCCCGGACTTCAAACATAGTTTATTGTATTTTATTTAATATAATATTTTTTTTCTTGGTTCATTTTCTTGATTTTCTCTTTTTCTTGGTGGATTTATAGAAATTAAAGTTTGAGAAAATCATTACATTTGTTAGTCACCATTATGTATTCGTACATATTAGCATTTTTTCAATATTTGAAGCACTTGAACCAGTTTGGATTTTTTTATTTTCTTAATGTTAGAAAAACGTTATCATTTCATGTTTTTTTTTCACCCTCGGGAATAAAGAGACATCAATATGTCCAAAATTCTTTCAATTTTTACACAAGCAAAAAATTTCCGAACACACCAATCCCGGCAATCCATCTGTTACAGCGGCTCGAAAACAACCGAGTCGTCCGAAGGGGGTCTATCATAGACCACAAGCATTTCAAGTCAAGATATTGATGAATTCTTCTTCAATAACTTGACTTTAGATTAAAAATGGATTATTCTAAGAATAAAAATAGTTATTCATAATTTGGTTAATATTTTAGATTTTTAAACTAATCAATATGAAGGCTCTCGGTGGTGTCTCGCGGTAGTCTAATATACAGTCAACTCTCCTATAACGTTTCCTGTAAATCGCTGTTTTCTACAAAATTCTAATATTTTTAATGTCAATTTAGATATTTCGTAAATCTATAATACATTGCCGAGCGAAATAAAGGTCAATGCTCTTTGGTTGACAAGGAATTGTGTAAAAAGCAGCGATTTAGGAGAAACGCTATAGGAGTGGCTGACTGTACGTTTCACTCGCACTCCGCACATCGTACCAGATGCAAGCGAGAAAAAACATCGCCCCCGTGGCAACAGAAGCAATTATTGTTGTTTTAATTTTTTTTTCGCAATTGCAGACAATAAAGTTCAATGATTATTTATAAAATGTATTCTTTAGACTTTTTTAAACAGATACAAAAATTTTGTGATATCTAGGATTTATATTAAAAGAGTTATACAATAAAAATCAAAAACTTGAGGTCTCCAATATCTGGTTGACTCCATAATTCCATAATTTCGATTGTTAGAATTTCCGATAAATATATACATCGAATTCTGCAGTATGTTAAATTTTATTGTTATTGTTTTTACATATATTTTCATGTAGTAAATAATTTAATCTGAACCATTTTTCTTTAATTCAACACAATCTTTTTTATTTTATTGTAAATATTTTATTATTATATATTGGGTGTTAATGTGGTCGAGAATATCTATATTATGAATGTTTATGATAATACGATTAATTTATGACTAGATCATCCGGAGATGTTCCATGGTTGCCAGTCTCAACCAGACATCATCACCATAGAAAGTCTCATTCCCTCGACGCCGGACAGCAATTAAAATCGGGCAAAGAAAATTCGCATCAAACTATAAATAAAAGGTGAGTAATTGTTGTGAATTATCAGGTCGTTCTATAAGTCTGCGTTTTTTCTTACGTTTGCTCAAATGCATAACTGTTTGTAAACTAAAGATATTTATGATATTCCTTTGCTGTTCATCAAGAGTGATAGTCTTGGTGGTTTTCTATAGTAACGCAATATTTAAAAAAAAAAAATTTTGACTCTAAAACACCAAATGCAGTGGAGATGAAAGTAATTTGGTTTGGCTATGTTATAATTTATGAGTTTCAACTTGAACATAATGCGATAATAACAGTTAAAAACAATTGGTAGAGATGCAGTTAAACTAAGAAAGCTCAAAAATTCGTTCTGGAAATTTTGACATTGAAGATCTACCAAGTTCTGGGTATGCTTAAATGACTGAAAGTGTTGATATTAGGGTAGGTGTCAAAGCAGATCCAAAATTGACAGTACGGGAACTAGCATAGGTACTTGATATGCCTCCCACATCAGTTTCACAGGTAATTCAAATAATTGGGAAAGGCTACAACTTGCGGGATATGTAGAATAAAGTAGAACTTGCATGCTTTTCAATATGGCATAAGAGTATGACTCTACAGAAAGCACGCCAAACTCATTGCGTTGGGGGCCCGTGACTTCGGCCAACCGGGGGAAATGAGGACCCCGCAGTGGTCGGGAGCGACCGCTCACCATGCCCCCGCATGTAAAGGTCCACATTGGGCCCGATTATTAGTGACGCAGCGTGCAGCCGGTTCCCTTCCCGCCCGACTCCGGCCCTCTACCACGAGGTTTGTGTCAGTTCCGCTCACTCCATCGGTTACTTGGGGTAAAGTCCCCGCGTGGCCGCCGGGCATTGGATTCTCTTCATATGTTTCGCTGACTGAGACTATCGGGTACTCATGAGACCTGTTGGTCGCCTCATTCATCACGTAGACACGAAGAGTTCGACTGGGAAGTCATTTGCTCCAAATCGTGTTCCTAGACGATACCGGGCCAATGAATCGTCTCCGAAATGGAGCCCAAGTATCACTTGTAGGTTTCACTCTCACATGCCACATTGTACTGGATGCGAGCGAGAAAAAACATCCCACACGTGGCCACAGAAGCGAATATTGTTTATTATTTTTTTTGCAGTTGCAGACAATAATGGACAATGATTATTTATAATATTTATTCTTTAGAATCTTTTAGACAAATACGAAAAGTTATAGTAGGATTTATATTAAAAGTTTACTCGTTGCCGCTACGGCCTGGGAACTGGAGGACGGGGCGAGTTTGTAGGAAGCGGTAATGTGATGGAAAAACGGCTCAAGGAACTATCCCGGCATATTTGCCTTTGGATGGCTAGGGAGCCGGGTCAACCTAGCCCGGGATAGTCGCATCTCTACACCAATTGCTGTTGACAGAGATACTACCCCTAGTAACAAAAAACGCAAAGACTTATGTAACAGAAAAAATCATTGTTCTCTTTGCAACATCATACGAGACCGCGAATAAAAAGTGTTTTGTGCAACGCGGGCGAGGTTGATATCAATTTTATCCCTCCCCCCGCCTACCCTCCTTCGCCCGTGACTCCATCATAGCCGCAGGCAAACTAGCGACCAGATAAGTCAATCCAAACAATTACCCACAATAAGCGGTTTTATTCATCCCCAATTTATATCGCTATTTTACTTGTATCATGTTAATTACTTTAGATATTTTGATAAGCCTTCAAACCCGGTCGAAGACAAAGCGACAGCTCGCCAACAAATAGTGAAGTGTCTTAAACCTTTCTATGACGAGATCCCTTACAAATATCTTAAACTATCAATATTAACAGCCAGTGGCAGCCCTCTAAGGCCACCACCTATAACTTTCAACAATTACACAGGGGATTCATAATATCTATTTATCACCTTCCAGCCTACCGGGGTATACAAGAACTTCGAAAATGAAAAACAACAGCAACTATCTACCATACCATTAAAATTGATGTTCAGCTTCTCATTACATTTTTTACATTACAGTCAACATAATACCATAGAGTTGACTAGGGGCTGAATGAACTTTGATTAATGCCAACAAAACGGTGCAAAATATGTACGCCTGTACACCATCCTCGTGTGCATAAATAAATCTGGTCTCTAACGGATTTCTCACCATAGAGCCAGTATACCCTGGAAGGAAAACCCTAATCTGTTGACCAACAATTGGTCTAGTCTCGATACTTTCGCTCCTCTTCCTTCTTTCTAGGGGACCCCTCTCTGAGGAGGTCTTTCCCATGATGAAAGGATTGCTATTCTTGACAGATTAATAATCACTGCGACCCGGCTGCACAGAGCTTCGTTTTGGGCAGATGTGCATATGTATGCCTGTGTATATCTATATAGGTGTGCGTGTGTGGTCGCTCGTTACTCGTGACTCGTTAAAAGCAGATAACGCCTTAGAGAAGAGAACAAACGAATACCGAGGCAAACCCCCTCCTACTTGCCTGGACACAGTCGAGAGGGTAAAATCCGATACCAACATGGTAGAAGATGTACGTTCAATGCCAACAATGGCCAAGAGAGGGAAACTCTTTACAAAAAACCATACCAAGGCGGCTCGGGTCCCAGCGGTATGGACCACGAAAGGGGAGCCCTCACGTCACGTGTGAGACTCAGGTTCCTTTGGCCTCGACTACCATGCGAGAGTTTGGTAGGTCCATGCCCTCAGCGAGTGAGAGCCTTGTGACTGGCAAATGATGATGATGAGGATGATGATATATATATGTAAATCTTAATTATGTTATCGGTTATCTAGGTACCGATGCATCGTCGCTTATCCTCCGAATTCCGAGTACGAGTTGGAATTGCAAGTGGACGACGTCGTACTGGTACACAAACAGCTGGGCGAAGGGTGGTACAAGGGCACCCTGGAGCGCACCGGACACACCGGCCTAGTGCCGGCATCGTTCGTCGAAGCATGCTGACCTTATCGTAGATACAATTACTGAATAGAAGAATTATTTTGAATATTTGATCATTAGTACATAGAAATGTGTATTCACTTATATTAGATATATATAAATATATATATTATTAATTAAGATTTTTGATATCTGTATATCTGTACTCTTACTATAGCAACTCTTAAATTAAACCGTGTTGAAAGTATGTAATGTAAAATTATATATTTTTTGTGATTTGATTGTTATGTATTATTAAATTTACGACTTTTAACATTAGATTTTACTTTTGTTAAACAGGGACTAGCGTTGTAGATTGTGTAGGATTTCGACGGAAGATGTATTGTATTTATTATACTCTGAATGTGTGTGTAAATACATGACGCAGATGTTACCTTTGATTTTAAAACTTACGATATTTATATAGCTTCTGATGCATTACGCTTATAATTTCCTTCCAGATATTTATGATAGTAAATTATGGTAAAGAATATATGTATCTAATTCATAGAATGTGTAATAAAAATAATTTCACAATCCCCCCCCCTTCACGTATGTATTTGATATATCGGCGAAACTTGATACGTATGATTTATTGGACGAAATGGATTAACGCAAACAAATATTTCTTTTTTATTTGCAATGTGTGTTTAAAAATTAAAATTAAATCTAAAGGCTGAAATATTTGAATAGATATTTGAATGAATTTGATGAAGAATGTTATTGATCGCAAGAGAAAATGAGAGAGAGAATCAAATTGACTGATTTATTTAAAAATCCGAATAGTGAATTCCGCACGATCAGTCAAATTTTGTGAACGTCCATATTCGAAATATACGTTTGAATTCTCGTTAATGTGTCCAATTGCATTTTCTAATGTGTACATAATTATTATCATACGTTTATACCCCTAATTAAACAAATCTTTAGTCAAATTTAATAGTTAATTTCGTTCTTATCATCTCGTTTAAACAATCGTCTTGTATATATTATCTCGTATTATCGATATATAGTGAATTTTTCAATAATGATGTATGTATTAATACAATGAACTATTTATTGAATATAGATAGTAATTAATATTCAGAACCAAGTATATATATATATAGTGCATATTTAATATCATGACAACGGCGTTCTTGAAAATGGATAGATATGTTTAATCGTATGAAATAATTGAGCCCCCTCGGTTTTATTTGAATTAAATGTGTATTTTGTGATTATTGTAAGACTCGACTTTAAATAGTGTCTGCGATTGTTCTGTTTTAATTTATCGACGCCTCCGATTTGCTACGAGACGATCTCTCTACGGCTATATTGTAATTGATGACTTTCCGATTGAACTCTCTGTACAATAATTTGAATTTATTGTCGTTTACTCGATGTGCGTATTATATTAATATTATCTACCATGAATATGAAATATTAATACTATATATTAATATCGCTTATATTATTCCTTTTGACGGCCATATGTATTTTGTTTTAATTGTTTACCGATATTTTTACATTTTTTTTTATATACGTTTACATAAATACAATGCGTCAATTTGCATTTATAATATTTTACATTGATTTTTTGATGAATTTTTTTATTATATATTGTTTTAATTGATAAGTGATGCTCGGTAAAATATTTCTTAGTGATCTCACTTTCTTCAGTCAAAAGTGAATTTATATATGATTTAATCAAGCAATTAATGTAATTTTAGTTGTATTCAAGTCACTACTTTATAAATTGTATCGTTAAGGCATTTGTGCATATACTCATTACTCTATGTGTACATAACATACATATAAATATTTTTGTGATGTAAATATAATATTTATGATAGTTTTTTTGAAAGTATTTAAACATCTCTACGTATTTATGGTATGTTTTTTTGTTACATTAAAATGTTTATTTGGTGGCCTTATCCGTTGTAAAGGTTATTCGATAACTGTATATGTTCATCGGAGTGTTTTAAATATTTTGGAGGTATTATGTTGTTTATATTGTTGATTTTATTTCGATAAGATTGTGTCCATATATTTGACGACGACGACTACTCCCGTTTCTTTTTTAATTATCGTGTATTATAATAATTGTGTATATAAAATTTATGTGAATGTATCCCACTCTGATATATGTGAATGTTTATAAAGGAATAAATTATCTGATTAAAAATCAATGCATACTTTTATTATTTACGGTCACACTATTCTTAATATTTTTAAATATAATACACAATGAATTCTTCGTCAATATCTTGACATTTTTTTTAAATGGATTATTTTAACCTAGCCGGGCCAATGTAGGATTTGTATTAACCCTTTCCACTCTGAAGGCCATAACTGTTGGCCCAAATGAGTGGTAGGCAGCTCTGAAGGCCAG
>JAGXCT010032435.1:0-10398 GCA_022495035.1 Philopotamus ludificatus | reverse complement strand
AATTAAATAATAATTAAGTTCATCAAGTTTTTCAATCATTTTATTTTTAAAAATTAGCTGTAGCACATTTAACATAAATATAAAAATTGATTTTATTACGCCGATCTTAATTATAATATGGGATAAATTTGGAAGATGAAAATATTAATGAAACATGGCTCAGATGAAACGCAATTCCGTTGTGGCATCATCACTTTTCTATTTTTACCGGTTAATGAAATGTTAATAAAATGCCATAAATATATTAGAAGAGGTTTAATAATAATTCAATTATATTTGGACAATTGGATGGTCAATTAAAAAATAAAATGGCGATTTATTATGAAGTCAACCAAAGAAAAATTCTACTTTTAGTCTGATTGGATGAAAATTATGAAATATAACATTAATAAGATTTATTTGATATTTTTTAATTAAGAAGATGTTTTTCGCAGAATACCAAACATGAAATTATTTTAGAGCATTTTTCCCATTTCCTAATATCTCCATCTTTTTATAAAATTATTTTATTATACATAGACTTTTACACAATCTAAAAAAAGAAACTAAAAATTAAATTGCAATAAAGTTCATGCAATCATTTACAAAATGTATAGATATATAAAAAATATGGCATAAATAGGCTTTCGTTTCGAAAATATTAAGAAATATTATGTACTTTTCAATTTTATCAAAAAATTTGATCGATTTAAATCATCATCAGGTTCGAAAATTGTTTTATTCATTTTTCCCCCTTTCTTGCTTGTACAGCATTGTTTTTTTTTTAAACTTATTAAATATGCTTTTAGAAGTGATACCAGTGGCGTAGCTAGAATTTTTATAGCAAGATACCTTTTAAATTGCTAAATTCGTGCAACAATCATGTAACGTAAAAGTTATAATATTACAACAAAGATTAATAATGTTAATATAAAATAATGAGCCGTGTTTTACTAAAAAATGATAATTTATTTTATAAAACCAATCCACATAGCCAGAAAATTTAATTCTTCACTTCAAGGTTGTCGACCTCAGCTAGAAAAAAAAGCATCGCATTTAGAGAAATTTTATGTTTGACGAAAAACTGAAAGCTTCGTTAAAAAACGTTCATTTTATGTAAAAAAATAAATAAAACAAAATTTAACTTTTATAATTGTATTGCTTCTTCAAAAAATATGTAGATTTTTCTTTGCACTACGATAACTTTTATAACTTTATTAGTTAGTTATTTATTATTGAGTTATTCTTACCATAAATAATTTAATAGATTTATAAAAACCCAGGGTTCACAAAACAGTCAGTTTTTGACTTAAGACATTTCGCATTTATCACTGTTTTTCCAAGCAATTGCTGAAGCACAAAAAGATCAGAAAATGATGCAATAAAAATTCTTAGATGGTCGAACCCCAAACGGTCGTGTATGAATGGCATATGGTTAAATGTTATATAAACAATATGAATTTAATAGAGATGCGGATGTATGATAAAGTAAAATTAATCTGTAAATTTACAATGAAATGTTGAGGAACTCTTAAACCACGCTTGATTGGGATTAAATAAAGAACGATTTATAAGAACAATATAAAGAAATTTAAAGAATATACTCATAAATCTAAAAAAAAAATATAACTATGATATCGCTGTAGCTTTAGCCCAGGTCTGTGATGGAAATTCAATACTTTTGAAGATCCGCCACATTATTCCGCGAGCATTTGACTTTTATTATGATATTTTTAAAGAAAAGCAGATGCTATACAATATAACCCAAACCTTATTATTATAATCCCTTAAATATCGCAGGAATCGTCAATGAATTTAAGTAGCACAGACATTGAAAATAGTCCAGAATTTTTGTATTAAATATATTGTTTATTATTTTTATTTTCTTTAAAATAAATTCTACTCATTACTGTTTCAATTTACGCCTATTATGATATCTTTAAAAATATATAAATCATACATATTTTACACAATATATTAGTCAATTAATTATTTAATTAAAAATAATAACATTCGTTTAATTATATCAGACGTCCATGTGAAAATTGTTAAATTTCTTAACCCCTTCATAAATAAATTAAATGCCTCGGTTATTATACACCACTCCGTTACACCTCTCGGCGAAATGGCGGCTAACCGCGAGATATCGAATCTTTTAAATGAAAATTTTCAATAGTCGTAAATACAGTCGGTTCCGTTTCGGCAATATTTATTTAAGACACCGACTGCGGGCCGTATGCAATCGAGGGCCCTGGAGATTGCGTATCTGGTTAAATATGAGGTAATGATGCACGGAGGCGGGCCCTTGCCCGGTGCGGTTTACGGTGGCCCTTATACATAAAGGAGAGCCGCCCTGTCGCATTCCAGTCTGAAAGAAATTTCTGTTATTTTGTTTAACATAATGTGACCGAAGCGTTTACGAATCGCTTCGACGACATTGGCCGGGCTTTCGATACGCCTTTTTTTATTTCGCCACCTTCGAAATGGCACTGGACACCCAAAGAGTCGGATTGTAGATGCGGTTTGGAAGCCGGCCAGCTCCTTAAAAGGAATATGTCCCGTGCCTAAAATGGCGAACGCGGAGCTATAAGATTTTTCTACCCCATAAAGATTCAAATCTAAAGTTGTAAAGCATCCCCAGTGACTCGCCAATATATTTAAAAAAAAATACATATATATCCCAACATCAAATGATCCGCCAAATAAAAATATAGTAAAAAAATACTCGTTGATTGGAATATCATTTGAGATCTTAATTGGTTGATGAAACAATGAGGGCGATGAAACAATCCAAATGGAAAATAACTCACAGTCATCCTGATGCATTACTGCACCTGTGTTGTTTGTAACAACACGCACGCACACACGTCCGTATTCCATGTTACACCATGGTGTGTTCGAATCTTTTATGCCAAGGCAAAAAACTCATTTGGTAGCCTGGCACCATAGAAACAATGGCAAGGGTACCTACAGGCTCTCGTTCGATAATAAAAGTTTTTTTTGAACTCTATCAGCCCGCGTCTAGATGGATGTGTATCCCAAACACAATCGATGATCTTCAAATTATCATTTTTTTTTAATTCCACACTGTTAATTATCGCAGATGTGTGCGTGTCTTACCGACTGGTTCGGTTATTCGCAACGGTGGGACGCGATCCGAATTAAAAATATATATTATTTTGAATAATTGCTATTAATTCAATTAAAACCAATCGATTCGTTTTTATTCGATTGATGATTAGACGTTTCCAAAAACAAAAATCACGTTTGAAGTTTCACAAAATGATACTAATTATTATATTAACGTAAAATATGACCAAATCATACTAATATAAATTAAATAAATTTGAAATCACCAATAGATTGAACCACATAATTACAATTTATGATATTTAAATAAAATAATGTATAAATTTCATTACATTTTAAGTTTTTCCGTTTAAAAAATATAAAACGTGATTGATTTAACAGCAGTACATGCCTAAGATCCAATTAATTAAGGTTTTCTTATAGTACACTTCCGATCATCCGGGTAAATGGTGGGTACGCGACGAACGGATAATCAAAACTGTTATTATATATTATATTAATTTTTATTTCGTTTAATTATTATGAAAATTTCTAGTATTGATTTGCTTACAATAATCTTTCTAGCCATGCCAATAAGATTAATTGAATAGCTCAAGTTTTTGAATTTTCTTGAATAACTCTTTTAATATAAATCCTACTTGTGGCAAACTTTTTGCATTTGTCTAAAAAAATATAAATAATAAATAATATAAATAATCATTGTCTTTTATTGCCTGCATTTGCGACAAAAAAAAAATTAAAACAACAATATTCGCTTCTGTAGGCGGTACAATATGACGAGTGCGAGTGAAACGACACGTCTTGCGAGAGCTCAGTCTGCGGAGAGTCATCGCTGAGAACGTTGTCATTTACGCGTCATATTGATTAGTTAACACGTTGTGGTCCGGAGGACTCGAAAACGCGTCCTCGCGCGCCAACGTAGAAGTACGGGGGACGCGTTTTTGATCCTCGTTGGCGCTGATGTTAAACCAAAATCATTTATATTTCATTGATACGCAAGACCACACTTTGTGAAGTTTGAAACTATTATTTTTTTACATAGAGATAACCTTTCTGAACACAACAAAAAATTATTAACCAAATGGTATCAGAGTTACATTGATTTAACTGAAGTACTTAACTTCTGCTATTTTTTTCGCGAAGTCCCCGGCCCAACGCAAAACTCGGCGCGGAACCCAGCGGACCGGAATGTGTTAATATCGACGAAATTATGAAGCATATCATGAGTAATTCGTTTTTAAAAAATAAACGATGTAGGTTTTATCAATATATTGACTTCAAATGCTTGGGGTGTCTGAGATACCCCCTTCGGACGACGCGGTTGTTTTCTAGCCGCCATGACGGATCTATTATGAATTAATTTTTTTCTATGAGCTATAGTATTCTTATATCATTAGTCGAGTATCTATTGGTCGATGTACTTCAATAAAATGTCAATAAAATTCAGTGTCCTGTTATTATCAATACTAATACGATTAATAATTCTTTCTGCTTCCCTATTCTCTTTATCTTCTAGTTGACAAAGATTGTAAATGATATTCGCATCTCACATACATTGAAAACCTCGATAAAATAAATAGTATTCTGTCTGATTCATATTGTTTTCTTAATCGACTATTCCAAATTGTTGTTTTTTTTCAATTGCGGACAATAAAGGTCATTGATTATTTATAATAATTATTCTTTAGACTGTTTTAGACAAATACAAAAAAATTGTGAGGTGTAGGATTTATATTAAAAGTGTAATTCAAGAATAATAAAAA
This sequence comes from Philopotamus ludificatus, assembly GCA_022495035.1. NCBI lineage: Eukaryota > Metazoa > Arthropoda > Insecta > Trichoptera > Philopotamidae > Philopotamus > Philopotamus ludificatus. Next base: position 5,566 of record JAGXCT010032435.1, on the reverse strand, counting down.
ACTTAGAGTCTCCAATAGACCCATCTGGACGGCTAGGTCAATATATATATTTTTAAAACCTAATTAATTTACCATTAACTTACATATTTTAGATAATTCACTTATCTCGGACTCATTAGAATACAACAAATATTCTAGTTCAAATAAAATTCTTCTCCACAATGAAACGAGTGTTATTGCCATTATTTTGTATCAATATTGGGTTACTCCAGGTATTGCATCCGCGTATTTGATTAATAAAGCTAATAGTTGTTGCGTAGCGGAGATCACAGATATCTGGACAAGGGAAAATATTGACATTGATCTGAATAAAATGAAAACTGATGATTGGTATGGACATTTTTGTAGCTATTTTAAAAATGTGCAATAAATATAACAATTAAATCATCATCATTATATGCCAGCCATAAGGCTCTCACTCGCCGAGGGCATGGGTCTTACCAAAGTCTCGCATGGTAGTTGAGGCCAAAGGAACCTGAGTCTCACACGTGACGTGAGGGCACCCCTTTCGTGTCCCATATCGCGGGGACCCGAACCGTCTTGGTATGCGGTTTTTTGTAAAGAGTTTCCCTCTCTTGGTCATTGCTGGCATTGGATATACATCTTCTACCATGTTGGTTACGGATTTTACCCTCTCGGCTGTGTCCAGGCAAGTACGAGAGGTTTTGTCTCAGTATTCGTTTGTTCTCTTCTCTAAGGCGTTATCTGCTTATAACGAGTCACGGGTGACAAGTAGTGAGCGACCACACACATACACCTATATAGATATACACAGGCATACATATGCATATCTGCCCAGAACGAGTCTCAAGTAGCCGGTCGCAAGTGATTATTAACCCTGTCGCGCAATAGCAATCCTTTCATCATGGGAAAGACCTCCTCAGAGAGGGGTCCCCTAGAAAGGAGGAAGAGGAGCGAAAGTATCGAGACTAGACCGATTATTGGTCAACAGATTAGGGTTTTCCTTCCCAGGGTATACTGGCTCTTTGGTGAGAAATCTGTTAGAACCAGATGTATTTATGCACACAAGGATATGTGTACACCAACATGTACATATTTTTTGGGTATTTATCAAAGTTTAATTGGGCCCCTAGTCAACTCTATGCAGGGCTATGTTGACTGAAATATAAAAAAATGTAATGAGATGCTGACTATCGATTTGAATGGTATGGTAGATAGTTGTGTTTCATTTCTGATAAATTTTTGGTGGCTATACCCCCCCCCCCCCCGGATAGGGGTTGGGATAAATATTTAAAATGACAGTGGATAGATTTATTAAATTCAATTGAGATATTTTTTAATTCATGATTAAAAGGTTTAAGAAAATTGTTGTATTTTATATATATACAAGATTTTTAGATTGTGATCAAAAGTTAATAAATTTAAAAAATATCTAATTTTTGATCAAATTTAGATAATTCTGCTTTTATAATTATTTATTATCAAGTATTGGTACATAATAAATAAATTTAATAAGATGTTATTTCAAAAAAATATTTATGATGCAGTTACAATATCTGTTTTACAGTTAAAAGTAACTCATTTTTGTATAATTTATTACAGCTCACGCGTTTATCTAATTACATCTTGTGTTTTCTCTGGATTACGACCCTTCGCATCTTTCAGAGTTTAATTTTCATTAGTAGCGAAGCGGTTATCCCGGCCTTGTACATATTTGATACCGCATTAACAGCACGGCTCTTTTAATCAACACTGCACACGCAAATGCAATTGTTCATCGTGAGCAGCAGGGCTTTTAATTGAAGCCTGATGAATATAAATGGGATAGGGCGATGAATTTAAATAGACGGCACTGGCGTCTCAATTAAAGGACTACCCCGAGGTCCAATATTGACGATGGGCAAATTTACATGCGAGCTCCTCACGAGGAGCATACGCCCTGCGTGCCCGTAATCCTCCATTAGCGCTGATGAAGATGTGATTACTAGCAGAGCTCCGGGAGACCAGGACACGGGCTCTGCAAGAACGTGACCGTCCATATACAAACAGAGCCACGGGCGAAGTGTTTGGACCAGTGGACGTCGCAGGGGTCGGCAACCGAGGCATTAGAAGCCCTACAGGATGTTTATCCTGTGAAATCCGTACAAATAGTAAACCATTATTATAGAGAATTAAAGAATTAATAATATCACCATCAATTTTTTTTTTTAAAAATTGAATCATCAATCAAGTATATAGATCTTATTCGGAGATGAGCATTTTGGTTTCAAAGATTTAAGCTAGTCGGAAATCTCTGGGTAAGTAATAGATCTTCGGTTAATATCAATCAATAAAAATGCTTATAAAATCTCTGCATTTCACAGTATCAATTAAATTTTAAAATGATTAAATTTGTTATGATTGCAATAAAAACAATCACTTGATAATAAAGTAGAGTAGAGAGGCATTTCTTTGTTTTTTTGGGAAAAAAATTGTTAGAAGTTAAGTTCGGATGTATAAACAACTTCTAAATATTCCCCAAAATTCTCTATTGATTATTTATTTAAAATGTTTCCTTCTCTTAATACTATTCAGTAAATTAGGGTACTCCATGTTTTTGATTTTTCTAGAAGAACTCTCACGAATAAATATTATAAATGATCATTGTCCTTTATTGCCTGCAATAGCGAAAAACATAAAAACATCAATATTCGCTGTTTTCTCGCTCGCATTCGGTATGATGTGCCGAGTGTGAGTGACACGTGCTGCGAGTCGGCGGCGAAACAATCGCCGAGATCGTTGTCATTCAGGCGTTACAATTATTAGTTAAAAAAATTAAAATATTAATCAAATTTTGAAGCATATCATGAACAATTATTTGTATGCTTCGAATAATCCATTTTAAAAAAAATCTATTAAGAATTTATCAATATCTTGACTTGAAATGCTTAGTTAGGGTCTCTGAGAGAACCCCATTCGAACAACTACAACATTTTATTTTTTTATCATATAATAACTAAGATACAAGTATAAGAATATTAAGGTGTATAATAAATAAATCCATTATTAGTATATTTAACTTAAAAATATATAACAACCCTTTTATTTCACCGATTTTGGGGCCACGCCATAGAAATGTGCTATATAGAAGACTAGGCACTCTTACAAAATTTGGGGCTAGGTTTTTATAATTGTAATTTTTCCATTCCCATATTTTAGTAGACCTTATTGTAAATCAGATGGAATTGTCCTATATTTTGGAATTAAGTGGAAATGTAGGAAGCTGATCGATCTAAATACGTATCTTCACGTTAAAAAAATTGCGTTTTATAGAAAACAGCGTTTTAAAAGGGAGCACTATATGAGGGACTGTCGCACACGCTTGAAAAAACTGTTCTATAGCATGGAGCGCTATAAGAGAATTTACTGTATATTTTAATATTTTATAAAAATAATTTATCCGACTTAGCTTAACTCATTGTGATCATTACATCAATATTATTTGATTCCATTAAGCATTGGAAAATGTCAAACAAATGACATTTTCAAGATCAAAGGAGCCCATCATCTTTAATTACAGACTCGGAAACGTAACTCTTCAAAGTTAAAATTTAGTTTACATGAATCGGACGTATGTATGAGATCATCAAAAATGTTGGGCTTCGTCTTGAGAAATTCTCATCACATACTTAGCACCTTAGTCATACGAGTGCTATACGATACATTGGCTCGAAGATTGCTTGAATCAGTTTCCATTATATGAGTACCTTATGGTGTCCCGAATTCCCTTGGATTAGAGAAGATACAGAAGAAATTTCGTAGATATCTCTACATGAGGAAGTTTGAATTCTACCCAAGCTTATACCCTAACGCATGGATACAAGGCTGCCTGGGTTATGTAACCCTCGAGAAAAGAAGGTCGATCTACTTGGCAAAGCACTTCTACATAACCCCCTTGTACTGTGCGAGTTGCCCTTATGGGCCACCTCACTGCCATCGAGCTCGTTCGCGTATACTATTTCTTCCGACAAATGTGAGGACAGGCGCTCTCAGAAACTCTCCGGTAATCAGAGCTATTTCTCTGCTTAACCACTTGGCCGAATATGTAGATATATTTGTCCCTGTATGTATGTTTCATTGACCTGTAGAGTTAATAGTCTGAATAAGCAAGATCTGGTGATTACTCAAAATATTTAAAAATTAATTATTTTTTTTAAAAATATTCTTAGATCTTTCGTATAGTCAATTATTGAAATATAGACGATGCTTAGCAGGAATATTTATTCTTATTCGTTTATCATTCGACCGTTTGTTACCCCTGTGATCCATATATATGATTACTGCGACCAATTTACACTGCATGCACAAGTGGTCTTAGAAATTTTCATCCATTATTCTCGCTCCAAGAGCAGTATCAACATTGTACACATGGGGAGAAACGTTTGCGTTTAATTTGCAGATTGAATTTTAGCAGGCGTGGTGATGCAATTGCGGCTAATTTAAATTTGCATACTCGAATAAAAAATTCGTCCAGTACGCTCACGAATGCATTCCATCTGACCGGCGAGCACGGAACGGACACACTTTCCACGTTGCATAAAAGTTATGTCGGGCTTATTTGTCTCAAATTATTAATGGGCGCTGATTGGGCATTGCGCAACACTTTTACTATGGCCTTTATTAAGGCCTATTCACATGTGATCATTTGACGGGGAAATAAAAAAAAAGTGAAAGCGGTATCTGGGCCTCGACAGTCGATGCCCGCGTACAAATGGGCCTTTCATTAAAATTTACAATGCATTAAACTCGCCATTTTCTCAATTAATGATTTATATAATATTTATTTTGAATGCAGGCCGGTATACGGGCGTGTAAGTGGCCTGAGACAGTGCCGAGGCTCCGTAATTGGAAATCAGCCTCGGGTACTTCTAGCGGAAAAAGCGGAGAGTGTAATGGGATATGACTGATGATATCCATGACACAACTCTTGATTGGTTTCTCGATATCATTCGCGTTGTATTAAATCAGAAATCACAGACCAATCTGGATGCTGTGCGGTTGTGTGCGTAGCCGCAACCTTAACCTTCTCGGTAATGCTATTTGTTCATATTAATAAACAAATAACATTAACCGAAATCAATTCTCGACTGCGTTAATTAAATTATAATTAATTTACACTACAATGTTAATTTTTCTCATAATTAATTATTTTAAAAAAGGATTTCACTTCCAAGAAATTTTATATCTTAGCGGAAATAACAACATTTTTCTATTGAATAAATCATGTTTTAACACATTTATCATTTTTTTCCTTTCATAATCTAATTACTGATACTTAAAAGATATCACAGGTTTGGAAAAGGGATTCAGATGGTTTTAAATATTTTTTCAAAAATACGAAGCATAATGTGAGAGTTTTATCTTACGTTCGAATTAATTAAAAATTAAATATAAACCCACTAAAAAGCATATGAGATTATTGCTGTTTTTTATTTATTTATTTATTTAGTGTCACTATATAAAAGAAATCTGTAACCGACAAAAAAGAAAACAATAATACTGAACAAAACAAATATTTTTTTAGCAAGTGCAGATATTTATCATTTGATTGGTGCATTGGAGAATC
>JAGXCT010032434.1:0-11496 GCA_022495035.1 Philopotamus ludificatus | reverse complement strand
ATGATATAAATTTCAATCCAACTGAAATAATATTAAAATTAACCAGTGTTTGACACTCTGGAGGGAATATTAGTGGGAGAGATTCATTCCCCTTGAATGGCGCTCCAGAATCTTTCTATTGTGCCATCCATCTACCGTTATCAAATAAATAAATATGTACGATTAAATATTTACAAAAAGGTATTAAAAGAGAAAAAATCTAAAATTAAAATAGAAGGGGGTATATTTTTTTCACAATATATTCAAAAGGTCGGATACTGAATGTTTTCATTTATTTTTGTAAATAATAAAAATAAAACACTATTTAATATTGTATACACTTATATTTTTAAATTAAATTTTTTCAGACTTGAACATATATTTAAAAATAGATAAATATACACATAAGAACATATGGATATCTCATCTCAATGCTTGGCCTCAACAATATACCCTGCCTAATAAATTTAGATATGACACATTTTATAAATTTTGAAAATACAATTACAAAAGAAGGGGTTTTCAAATATTTTCAGACGACAAGGGTAATCCTTTAATAATTTCCAAAGCTCATTTTTTTTAATAATAATCCAATCTCTAATATCACACCATATCCATCACTCAATATTGTCTCACAATCGTTAAACTAATAATTTGTTTTTTAATTTTAATTAATGTCTGAATCTTATACTCTAATACAATGCCAATCTTCGTAGTACATTTATCATTAATTTAAGAATTGTAAACACGTCTAAATAATATTATAGATTAAAAATCCATGTAAATATACATTGGATTCTGATCGTTTTCGTAGAAGTTTATATTTATATTAAATACTATTATTTTATACATCGATAAAATACGTTCTAAAATGGTTTTGAAATTTAATTTTTTTACGTATCTATAATTCTAGTTTGACACCGAGAGTTTTAAAATTCAAGCTATATTTTAACATTTTCATTATTAACTATCATTTATTTATTATTGAGTTGGCGGTTGGCGCGTTTTTGGCTGCTTCCCCAGGTAAATCTTGGTACATGTCCTGCCTGCAGTTGAATAATCCCCCTGTGAACAGGAAGGAAGACTGCTTCTTTCATTGACGTGTCTAGACGCATCGAAAATGTCTTCAGTTTTGTGCATTTAGAACGAACAGCCCTTAAAATAAACATATATTAATGATCATGAATTATTATTTAAAGATGCAGTGAGAGATATGTAGACATTACCACAAGCCATTTCCTGTTATGTATATGCATGCTGAAACGTTTATATTCTCTAGATCGAGGCAATTCTTTGAAACTTCAATCATACAATGGTCGTTCATCTCCGGAACCGCTTCTAGAAATAACGTTTTAAGTGTTTTGAAATGTTTTAAGAATAGGACCAAAGACTTTGTGGTCATATTGCTGCATCGATGAAAAATCGATGCTCTCCAGTTGATCCTGGTGGAGTACTAACGCCTCGAGGACTCCAGCGGACACGCCACGGGCATTTTGAAAGTCTTAACACTTTCAATTTGGTTTTTAGGATGGCGGGTTGGATCACTTTGGCGGTGAGCTTTACGCAGCCGCTCAAATTAAGGATGATGATTGTTTCGTTGTTTTCCAAAATTGGAATTACCATTTTGTCAGTCAAGAATGTACAACCGGAAAAGTTGAGTTCCCTGAGACGTCCACAAGTCAGCGTCTGGAAATGAATAATAAAAAAAACTCAGTGGCGGATTTAGCACTTGAGAGGCCCCAGACGCAACTCAATTTTGAGGCATCCCCCCTCAAAATATTTTCACTACCTCTACACCCTATAACCTGCATTCCACGCGTACGCTTTTCTACTCAATTTGCAATGATTTTGATACATACCTGATTTCGCATCAATTTATCTAAAATGACCGAAAGAAAAATATTTTTTTTAATTCTTGTTGCTACTTCTCTTTCTTCTTTTTTAATTAGCACCTAGCTAGATGATCGATATTAACAATCTCGATGTTACAAATATTTTTATAAAAATGCAGGAACCCCCTGAATTCTGAGGTATACAGGGTTGTATACAGAGGGCCCCGATGCCTTACATCATTTTGTCTTTGCGGTCTTTAAAAAATCCACCAGATCATTTTTTTTAAGGTTTTGTTAAGAGATTTAAGGAGCCGTAATATCCGATTATTTTTTTTATTTAATTAACCCTGGGCGGTCTTATGTCGAGTCTGACTCGACACCGATTTTTTCCCAGTGAATCCCATGTCGAATTAAACTCGATCCCAGTGGTAAAAATCAATGTCGAGTCAGACTCGACATAGGACCGCAAAAGGTTAGGTACGCGCCTGAATCCAAACAATCAGTGCATATGATTCAAAATATGACGTAAGGGTAGCCACCTGAAAAACATGGCATTTATTTGTCAATTTAACGTAGAGAATAGCGCTAAATTATTAATTATTTTTGTGATGAAAAAAAATCGTTTTGAGAGCTGAATTTTGAGGCCCCTTGAATTAACGAGGCCCTAAACGCGCCTTATATTTAATATTCTTATGCTAAGGGGAAATCCGCCGCTGAAATAACTATATACCTGTTGCATTTGTAGGAATAAAAATAATTTGATAAGACAGTGTCAAATTGTCTTGTGATACTTGACAAATCGGATGCTTCCATTTTTCATTTTTATTATTTCATTGGCTTTCGAAAAGGTTTCAGGTGTTTTGATGGGCACCCCGACGTTAGCGCGCAGAGAGCGCGCAATACAACCCCGACTTTAGCGCGTGGGACCTTAGCGCGCGACAGTAGCGCGCAAAATAATATTATTATGTATTGTTGAGGGCTCATTTAAAAAAAAATAACCTACCTAAGATAACTTTTGATTCCAAAATTACATCTTATATAACCCTTTGATAGTTCAGATGTTTAAATAAAAAAACTATTTTTTAACATTTTATTCAAAAATTTTTGGGTGTGGTAAATTTCGAAGCAGGGGTATGCAAAGCCCAACATCGCATTTATAGCAATAATACTTCGTTTCTTTTCTTAATCTTTTACCGTTTATTTTTCGATTGCAACAAATCATGCATTGTCTGCATAGATTTGGATTTTTTTTCTGATGAGGTGGAATTAAGATAAATCGATACGATCCAGGCGAAATTGTAAATAGGTTTTTTTTGTATCCTTTCTTTGTAATCATTATGAATGCATTCCAAATAATTTTATCCAAAATATGGAAAAATATCTATATATAATATTTTATAACACTTTTAATTTCTAACTTATAATGTTATTCCAACTTATATTAATATAACTGTTTTTTTGTGTATATAAGAAAATATAACCCATTTCACGAATATAATAAATTAATATATGTTTATATAAAAATAATAACTTTCGCGCTAACGTCTGCGCGGTAAAGTCCGCGCGCTAAGATCGGCGCGCTAAAATCACGCGCGCTAACGTCGGGTCAGCGTTTTGGTGAACTTGACGATTTTTGTAGAAAGAATTTTTGATCAAAAATAGCACATTATAATGCCTCAGCCTCAATTATATTCCTAATAATTAAAGAAACCACGAAAGGACGACATTTTTTCCAAAATTTAGGAGGTAAAGACAGAATTTCTGAAGGAACTAAGCATCATACAGAAAATTGTGTTCCGAAGCATTGACACAAGCACATATATCTAATGAGGATTACTATTAATGTAAAGGGGACAAATTAATATTAATCAAAAAATCAAATCTTGTATATTTTGTTGAGATAATGAATTATGTTTATTAAATTCTTTAGTATAATATATATATTCTAGATTTCTACGTTTTATTATAATATTTATTAAATTATCATTCAAAACAAATGAATTCACAATCGCCATTTTGTGCGCTATACGTGCATATAGTTTTAATTAGGCCGTAACATTTTTTTTAGTGTCCATCGCCGGTTATATTTTCACAAAAACTCGACTCGACTGCGTTTGACAGTTGGATCTCGTCTTATGCACATATATAATCGTATGTTTGAATGCATTGATTTAATTTACGAATTAAATAATCCATTATATGCAATAGATGAAAAAAAAATATTTACCTTGTACGATGCGAGCGGGGACACGGTTCTGTCGACAATTTTCAGCACTTTCATTGTTTCAAGGTACTGATTTACTAAAGAGTGACAGTCCCTGGACACGCACCTCAGCGCCAGGAGATCGCGCAGCTCGATTTCTGGCAACACATACGCCATGAGTATGTCCGTCCAGCTCAACTGCAGCAGCATGGCTACTTCAGTCGCCTTCGTCGAGTTGCTCCCCATAGCTCTGCCGGGTCGCGACTGCTCGGAGGTCGATCGTTCGCTCGCGGAAAACCGCCGACGATTCGTTTCGCTCAATTTTCCGGACGGATACGCCGTTTTGCATCATAATATCCGACTATAACCACATATAATTCAATAATTTTACGCGAATCGGTCAATAATGCCCGCTTGTATTAAACGATATGCACATTATTGCATTATAATAAACAATTCGATCGATTATAATGCAGCGACAACTGGCGGACGATTCGCTGTATTGAGTGATTCGCTCGAATGTCTCAATTTTCCTTGCATCGATTAATGACCAACACATGTATTAATATAAATGTAGCTTGTGTATTGATTGCACCGATTGCATTTACAGGCATATGTTTACACTGTTGTTGAATAAACACCATATTTGATGACAATGCGTGCGAATTTTCATTAAAGAACGTGCAGATTTAGAAGTTTTAGCCAAAGTTATAGCATGGTAACAGGTGGTCTCTAACCCCACCCCCGAAAAAGCCTTAAGATGAAATCAGACTTAGCTTAATTTTCATTTTTATTACTTGATACGATTGATCTACAATATATTACATTTATAGTTATTTATTTATTTATAATTAATTCTTTGGTATTTGCTAGGCATAATGTAATACAGTGGAACCTCTCATAACGAACATAATTCGTTCCAGAATCTTGCTCGTTGTGTAAAGCACTCGTTAAGCGAAACAAATGTTCTCATATAAATCAATATAAAACACGATAATGCCTTCTATGCGAAATATTTTTTTTAACGTTTATTCAAATAAAATTACATGCTTATAAATTGTTAAAAAAAAACCCTGATTTAATATTATTATTAAAGGGAAAAAAAAATTAATTCCGACCAAAAAAAATAATAAAAGATACATGCGACAAAAGATTCTCCGTCGAAGAGGAAAAAGGGCATCGCCCATAAAACCTCGCATACATTAGAACCAGTAGTAAATTGTTAAAGATCGTAACAACCTGGATAAAAACATTTTTAAAAATCGAAACTAGCTTATTATTTATTAATTTATGACAAATAATTAATTATTTTTTACTAGAAAGCTGTCTAGAGACATTTGTTTTAGCTGACTCTTTAAATTTGGTGAAAAATGTGACACAAAGGTTACTTGAATATGTTTGTAATTTGCTAGCCAATTCTCCTTATTAGGATGATGCTTCTCAATGTACGATGAAACAGTTTCCCATGCTTTCAGCATTTCTCTTATTGCGTCAGAAGATTGTTTCTCTGCTACTTCCTCTTCCTCCAAACTCTCCTTCATAACATCTTGCTGTGAAATACGATCCAACACACACAAGTGCGTCATACGTGTAACTTCCCCTTTCTGCGTCGCTCGTTAAGGGAGCAATTTTAAACTTTTTGCTCGTTATGCGAATTACTCGTTATGCGAGGTGCTCGTTAAGAGAGGTTCCACTGTATATGCACAAATCATATAGTGCAATATCGTAGCTAAAAGTGTGCGAATGTATTGAGCTCTGCCCATTTTACTCTTCGTCTGAGTTTCTCATACTTATTGATAAATTGTTCATATTAATTTTTCACTTTAATCTTAACATGTAACATTGATGAACCAGACAGAGAAACAACAAAACCGTTAGTAGTTTTTATATGTTATAGATAGAGAAGAATTGAAGAGAAGCAAGCTAAAAATTGCTAAGAAGCTGATGATTTTTTAGCATTTGAAGCTAAGTTGAAGATGATTGTTTTGAAATGGATTTAAGTTGAATTATTTACTTCTATTTTTTCATTCATCATAGGCGTAACAGTTCTATTGCAGAGCCCTGGACTAATCCAACACCCATCCATTTTATCCGGTCTGTCACCACGTCACTCCATCTTTCGGTAAGTTTCAATGACCGGCGTATCCTTGTATAGTCGCTACAGCTCCTCGTAGATTCGGATACGCTATTCCCCGTCTTTACATACCGCATCAAATATTCATCTCAAAATCCTTCTCTCCAGATATCCAGTTGTCGTTCATCTTGTTTTGTCACAGCCCAACATTCAGATCCGTATATCAAGACGGGCCTGAAGAGGGTCATTTAGAGCTTAACTTTAGTCTTCTTTAAGAGAAATCTCGGCCGTAAATGCTGTTGAAGTACAAAGTAGCATCGGTTTGTCAGCATGGTTCTTCTTCTCCCCTCCAAATTAATTTCATTATTATTTGTAATAAGTGAGCCAAGATATGTGAATTCCTGGACGGCCTCGAAGCTGTACTCTTTGACTCTCGGGGGTTCAAGTATTCGTCCTTGGCATATGGGCATGTATTTTGTCTTGGTCTCGTTGATCCGTATTCCCATGCCAATTGCTAATTTGGGAGGTTGACGACGAAGGAAAAGGAATTTTATTTAGTTTGTCTGTGATTATAAATTTAAATTTGACAAATGACATTAATATGGATGGAAGTTAAAGGGTTAGGATTTTCATGATATTATAAAGATTTCTAAAAGGATGGATTTATGGTCCGAGGGGAGTTTGGCCACTGTGCAAATATTGGGAATGTATTTATTTGTGTTGAGGATTACAAAATCAAGGACGCTGGGATTATTGCGGTGGATATTCTGGGATAGGTAGTCCCATTTTTTGTGTTTTGTATAAAAATTGACTAATTTTATTCAATTTGCCGTAAGGACCTGTTTCATTATTTTATTAGAAACCGGGAAAGGTGAACTGTATATTAAAGATATTTGGAGGAAACTCGTCACAAGGATTATAGTTGGCGCTATATTAAAGAGAGAGTTTCGATGGGATTTGGATGGCCAATATAATATTTTTTGCTCAAAGCGGACTCTTTGTTTGCAGTTTTTTGGACGTCTTCAACTGACATTTTTTAGAGGTAGCACTAAATTTAAATACAAATTATCCAGAATTTGTACATACTTAGAGCAATTCTGAATTATCAGTTAAATAAACACAATGAAGCATGACCCATTTCTAGGAACCATAAGATTAATGGAATGAAAGCTGCTAATTGTCATTAAACAGGTGTTTCAAACCTGCACAAAAACTCGATGGATTAGTAGAAATCAATAACTGTGCATTAACATGTACTACCGAGAAAAAAATTATACGATATAGCTTACCACTAAAATTCTCAGAATCGTCTCGACATTTCTTCTTTTTCGATAATTAAATAAATGCCACTCCATGCTTTGTAACCTCTGATCATTTCCGTGTGTCAAAGATTCTCCAACTGTCCAAATGAATTTATTAATGTTAATATTATTAATATACATTATAGTGTAGTATTTGAAAGATAAATAAATATATGTATGTATATAAAATATAATTGCTTACCGAAAAAAAATCTACAATTATCGCTAATATTCTCCGAATATTTTCGACATTTCTTCTTTTTCGATAATAAAAGAAATGATACTCGATGTTTTGTAACCGCTGATCATTTCTGTGTGTCAAAGATTCTCCAAATTGTCCAATTGATTTTATTAATTTTAATATTATTAATATAAAAAATGGCGTATTATCCAGGAATAAATAAATATATATTTAAATAAAATATAAACGCTTATTTTTTTTCTCTAACCGTCAAATTAAATATTATATATTTTTCCTCAATCCATTAATTGCCTTTCAACAGCTGCCGTATCATTTTAGTATACAATATTTTTTATATTATTAATTATTAATATAAAAAATAGCATATAAATTAATATTAATTTAAAATAAATTTATATTTAAATAAAATATAAATGCATTCCGGAAAAAAATTCTACAGTATGTCGTTATCGCTAAAAATTCTCGGAATTACTTGGGGCGGGTGGAGCGGGCAGCGTTTCTCTTTGTCATTCTAGTTGTGATCGTTGGCCCGAACGCATCGAAAATGGCGAGTCCTATTCAGGAGTTCAATTTGAAGCCCAAAACCGAGCTAAGGTTCCACATTGAATCTGATGACTCTATAGTCGTCCTCGAGGTTTGTATCTATCTTTCGCCTACATTAGTTTATAACTTTTGTATGATTTTATTCTTTTTTTATCTTGTTTCAGCTGAAATCTGGTTTGGCCGAGATATTCGGCACGGAGTTAGCGATCGGGGTTCAATACGAATTCCGATCAGACGTCTCCGTCGCCGTGTACACGTGGCGAGGATGCTCCGTGCAACTGAGAGGGAAACCTGACTCGGTCTACGTCGGCAAAGATACGCCGATGGTAAGCGACGATACGAGTGAATTTTCGGCGATCGAATCAATTTTTCTATAACTTATAACTTGTTTATTTTCAGGATTTATATAGGAATGCCCACGCCGAGCTCGAGAGGCGCAGGGTAAAAGCCGAACGATTCGGCGGCAGAGGTCCCGTCGCCATGGTGGTGGGAAGGGGCGACGTCGGCAAGAGCACGCTCTCCCGAATCCTGATCAATTATGGGGTTCGCGCGCAGAGAAGCGTGACCTTTGTCGATTTAGATGTGGAAGGAGGAGACATTTGTGCTTCCGGAACCGTCGGTAAGCTCAGCAGATTTTAAATCGTCATCGATTTGTCTGGACGTCGAATAATATAAACGTTTGTTATTTTTTATTCAGGTGCTTTGATGGTGCGACGTCCTGCGTCCGTCGAAGAGGGTTTCGCTGACCGTGCTCCGTTGGCTTTTCACTTCGGACACAAATCTCCAAAAGACAACGTCGATTTGTACGAGTCTATCGAGACCAGAATGTCCAAGGTGATTTCCGGAAGATTGGAGAGGAACGCCGCAGGTAATATATTAATACGAGGATACGCTTTGCAATACGCAATTATTAGTAAGTCCGTATTTACGATCTTGTTTATTTCCAGCTAAAGCATCGGGCTGCGTCATCAACACGCACAGATGGACCGGGGTGGGAGACAGAACGCTGATCCAAACCGCGCGGACGTTCGGAGTCGACGTCGTCTACGTGTTGGACAACCATCAACTGCATAACATGCTCGAACGCGATTTGCCTAAAAGTGTCGAGGTCGTATATTTGCCGAAAAACGGTGGCGTCTCCATCAAAGACGACGGATATCGCGTGAAGCTCGAAAAGCTTCGCGTAAAACAGCTGTTCTCCAGTACAATCTCCCCTTGTCATTCAATAAAAGTCAAATTCGACGAAGTGAAGATATACAAGATCGGCGTCCCGGCGCTGCCAGCTTCGTGCTTGCCCATCGGCATGGTGATAGAGGGCTGGTCGACGAAGGTGGTGGCCGTCCAACCCAGGCCGACCCTGACGCGCCGCCTGCTCGCGATCACCTTCGGATCCAGCGCCGAAGAGGCTGCGACCAGAAACGTTGCCGGTTTTTTGTGCATGTAAGTCGAATCTACCCTATCGCTATTCAAACGTGGGTCCTAAATAATGCACTTTTTCCTAATCGTTCGCTCTCTCTCTCCTTTCAGAACCGAGGTCGACGCGAAGAATCAAACCCTCACCGTCTTATCACCACACCCCAGTTTACCTCCAACCGCAATGTTGTTCTTATCGGACGTGCTTTTAACAGATTAATTATAATCACTTATGCTCGTATATGACAATAACTTTTAATATGTTAGCTGTAATTTTGTACATATATTATTATTTGTAAATAAATTCCTGTAAATTTTTACTTACATAATTGCTTGAATTACACAATCTTCGTCTCCCCGCAATTTTGATAAACAATTAATTTAATAAAACGAAGCTCATACAAAATACACCTTGACCTCGTATAACACAGGCTTATACAACACGGTTGATAATTATTATTTTTGTACAACACGCTTTATATAACACGATTTAAAAAAAAATCGTCTATAAGTAACAAAAATACTGCGCGGACACGCTCAGTAATAATAGAAAAGGGCTCTTATGATATGGATAGAAGTTATAGACAGAAACATTATTTAAAAGAGAGCATTACACAATTATGATAATTTAAAAAGAACTGAACAATCATCATCTGAAGATCAACAATCACAATTTTTAACAATTTTGTCGATTGCTTATTAAAAAAAATTAAAGTTCAAAATTATGTTGCAAATCATCAGCGGTCTGCGGACCGCCCTTTTAGCATCGATTTAAAGCGCGATACGTTTTGGATTTTGGCTACAAAGCGATTTTGTTCGAAGCAGCGTTATTCGGTAAATTATTCGGTAAATTTGTTTAGATTATTATTCAATAAATCCAAGCCTTATGGCAAAATATTGCAAGGCACCTTGGGGCCGAGGGATTAGGGGCGCGAGAGGAAAAATTAAAAAAAATAAAAATATATAGTCCCGAACGCGATGTTTTTCTCGCTCGCATCTGGGACGACGTCCTAAGGGCAAACGTAAAACGTAAAGCAAAACGTACTAATACAATTCGATATTTTTTCTCGCTCGCATTCCGGACACGCCCCTATAATATTATATAAAAAGGAAAACTGGTATTTAGCCAAATATATTTCAGAAATATATTCGGCGCTCAGATTCGACGATCATTTACCCAGAGAAGACAAAGAAAAATCGAGCGGAAATAAAATGGAAGCCATAAAAATTGTCTTCGATAAATTTGTAAAATCATCCAAGATGGCCGTTTCGTTTATTCATGGAATCAATATAAATAGCGCTCCCTAATGCTTACATAGTTTATTATTTAATTATAAACACAATAATAGTTTTACAATACAAAAATAGGGTCACAGGACACAGTTTCAGCCAACTTTTTGATATAAAAAAAAACCGACTGCTCCAAAAATATTGGCATACGAAAAACATCCATAAACGCAAACATATTTCTGAGAATTAATTACGCGGAACTATAAATTTAAATAACAAAAATGTCAGATTACATTTTGCAATCCTTCTTGATACTTATAAGCAATAATATTTTGTAAAATTTAGTTGTGGCCCATTGAAATCGGCGCATAAACTTATTACGTCTTTGGGCCATAACTGCTAGCCTTTGGAGTTGTTTTCCAAATTCACTCGGGTCAACAGTTATGGCCCTCAGAGGAGAAAGTGTTAATAAGTGTGTTGCAAAAATAATTATTTCGTTAAGTCGATGTTATTTGTCCACTTGAAAAACATCGTTTCGAGAGCTTAACTTTGAGGCCCCAGGCGCGCGCCTTATGCGCCTAAGGGGAAATCCGTCCCCGACCTTATCGATTATAGAGGCGCTCCCCGATTGTTCTTATTTTATTTAAAACGAGATCGTTTCTCGTTTAACCTTTACCACTCTGGATGAAAAAAAAATACGAATTTTAAAAAAATATATA
>JAGXCT010032433.1:0-11708 GCA_022495035.1 Philopotamus ludificatus | reverse complement strand
TAGTTTCGCTTAACGAGTGTTTCATACAACGAGCAAGATTCTGGAACGAATTATGTATCGTATTATGTAATCGCTTCTGTAGCTACGGGCGCGATGTTTTTTCTCGTTCGCATCCGTTATGATGTGGCAAGTGCGAGTTAAACGTATACTAGTGGCACGTGCTGTGAGTCAGCGGCGGGACATCGCCGGGTGTGCGTGTCATTTACGTCTCATATTAATTAGTAGTAAAATACAAATTATCCACCAAGTTTTGAAGCTATTCATGAATAATTATTTTTTATATCAAGATATCGACGAAGATTTCATCAAGATCTTGACTTGAAAAGCTTGAGGTCTATTTTTCATAATAAATAGACCCCCTCGGACGACGCGGTTGGTTTCGAGCTGCTGTGACGGATCGGTTAATTGTCCAGGTATAGTTTACATTTATTCTTTTTAGTGAACCGTGTAAATAAGGAGTTCAAAATGTTTTCAGTGATTATTTTGCGTCCTTGCCTTCTCTATAGCAATAAAGAATAACGTGTCGAATATACTCCGGGTTGTCACACAAATTTTTAGGGATGAAATATTTACAAAAATATATGTTTCTGGAAAAAAGCACCGAGACCTTTCGCTTTGGAATGTCCGAAAGGAGACTAAAATACTTATAATGAATGAATACTGAATTATAAATAACATAAAAATTACGAAGTCACTAACAGATGCACCAAAAATCACTGACACAATATACGGACATTAAATAGGACACTAAAGGGGAGGAACGAAACCCTGTTATTTTAAAATTATTAATATTACAATACCATTCTCAAATTTATATGTCTTATACAACCAAGATCTTCTGAAGATCAAGTGATTGCTACTGATGATATACGAGCAGATCGTTATCGATGCAGATCTAAGATTGATGATTTGAGATATAGCACAACGATTAAAAATTAATCTTTCAACAGTCGTTATGCACTTCATTAAAATAGATAAAAAATTAATACAAATTAAAAAAAACGGTTCATAAAACAACGTGATAGAGATTAAATCATAATAGAATTTAGGACATCAATAAATGTTTTGTCTTTAAGACTAAATAAAAAATATACGTATATAAAATTACCTTGTGTAGTAACGAAATGAGCTTGGATCGCCCTGCATGGCCTCAGGATCAAGTACATATAACCGCAGCATCCATTTATAATTATGTTTATAAATACTTTTATAATCCTGTAAAATAATTATGACAATTAATGATAATTGAATATAATTGAAAAATATACACATATTTATTTGAATAAAATATGGTGATCTTAAATTAAAATTATAAGCTGCATTATTATAACTACAGTGGAACCTCTCATAACGAGCATAATTCGTTCCAGAATCTTGCTCGGTTGTGTGAAACACTCGTTAAGCGAAACTAATTTTCTCATATAAATCATTATAAAACACGATAATGCCTTCCATGCGAAATATTTTTTTTAACGTTTATTTAAATAAAATTACATGCTTATAAATTGTTAAAGATCGTAACAACCTGGATAAAAACATTTTTAAAAATCAAAACTAGCTTATTATTTATTAATTTATAACAAATAATTAATTATTTTTTACTGGAAAGCTGTCTAGAGACATTTGTTTTAGCCGACTCTTTAAAATTTGGTGAAAATGTGACACAGCGTTATCATTGAATATGTTTGTAGCACGCATAGCCACCTCCTTATTAGGATGATGTTTCTCAATGTACGATGAAACAGTTTCCCATGCTTTCAGCATTCCTCTTATTGCGTCAGAAGATTGTTTCTCTGTTACTTCCTCTTCCTCCAAACTCTCGTTCATAACTTCTTACTGTGAAACACGATCCAACACACACAAGTGCGTCATACGTTTGTGGCTTCCCCTTTCTGCGTCACTCGTTATGCGAAATGTCGCTCGTTAAGGGAGCAATTTTTTCACTTTTTTTTTGCTCGTTATGCGAATTACTCGTTATGCGAGGTGCTCGTTAAGAGAAGTTCCACTGTATTGTTAAAATATGTATCAGGTTGTTCGGAAAGTAATTTCGTTTTTTTTTTTATGAAAATGAAAGACAATTTACTTTTAGTGAATAAATATTTTATTGAATTATATATTGTCCATTCTGGTCCAATACCTTTTGCTATCTTTCTGGTAATAGCATGATTCGACGCTCATAACACTTTTGTACTTGCAAAAAACTGATCCAGGTGGACTTTGACCTCCTTATTTGAAGTAAAGGTTTTACCCTCTAAAAAAAATGTAGAGACCGGAACAAATAATAATTCGAAGGTGCCAGATCTGGAGAATATGGTGGGCGTGGTATATCCCATCCAAGCTGTAAAGGCTTTTGGCGAGTTAACAAACTTGTATGAGGTCTCGCATTTTCTTGGTGGAACACTACACCTTTTCTATAGATCAATTCTGGCCTTTTCTGTTTACGTGAATCATTCAAATTGTCCAGCTGATGATAATACACTTCCAGAATTGATCGTTGTGTGTCCGGTAGAAGCTCAAGAAAAATGATTCCTTTAAAATTCCACCAAACAGATAGCATCATCACCTTTTTGATAAATATCGGGTTTCTAAGTGCTTTGAGCCATCTTTTTTACTCCATGATCTCTTGCATTTAACAGTGTTGTAGACAACCCATTTCTCGTCCCCAGTGAAGATGCGATTTAAAATGGATCATTTTCTTGACGTTTGAGAAGCAAATCACAGACGTCAACGCGACAGCATAAATTTCTTTCCGTATGAACATGAAGAACCCATATGTCGAGCTTTGAGATTAAGCCTAGGCATTTGAATGATCATGAATGGTCGAATTCAATATATTTAATCCCTCAGCGAGCTCACGAGTTGTTATTCGCCGGTTTGAATCAATTAATGTATTTATTGTGACTTGATAAACTTCAACTGGCCTTCCAGAACGTAGTTCATCTTCAACATCAAAATTTCCGGATCAAAATTTTGCAAACCAGTTTTGGCACTGGCGTTCTGTCAATACATCTTCTCCATACACATCGGATTTCTTGTTTGAATAGCATTTATACCTCTTCGATAGTAAAAAAGTAAAATATGCCGAAAATGCTGTTTTTTACTTTCCATGTTTAAAAGGATACCGACCAAAAACTACTGTATAGAATCAATCGATTTTTTTCACAAGCAAGCCTTGTTATATCAGCTGTCAAAATATATAATGATTATGTGGCTTAAGTGTGAAGTTGGCTGTCAAAAAATATAATAAAGTCCTCTGTTGAGCAAAAACGAATTGACTTTCGAACAACCCAATATATCATACGATCAATTGTGGCAGAAAAATGCATATTTAGAGTTAATATTCGATTGTATACAATATATCTGGCAAGAGTTCTTCGGTACTTTGGACACGTTATGAGATGAGAAGACGCCAATCATAGACGATGTGATGGTGGTGCAGATTAAATCAGAGACAGGTTTGATTATAATAGCAGTTATTCGGAGGAGGAGAAGCATCCAGTAAAAACTGACGTAGCATCGTCCAAATGACGTCAATCTCAATAATCCAAATTATATGTTGTATCAATAATACTCACAAGACATTAAGTTATAACTGTATCGTAAATGTCGATCTGTGAATTTTCTAAAAAAAAATGAATATCAACACAAAATAAAATTCAAATTGAAATTATGCGAATTAATTTAATTCTATATCAAGATCTATTATTAAATATGTGTTTAGTGACGTATGATTTTTTTTTAGATATCTCTATCATCCGTTTCCGCAATAATTGACATATCTGAAAATCATAATAGAAAAAAAAACTGTAATTATGTTTGTGCACGCGTCGTTGTTGCGTGATTATTGCACCAATTGAGCTTGGCTACGGAAAATTATCACGATAAATTCTTCGGTAATAGATCATGTACATGTGACAATTGACCAATCAGACACGTTTATTTCATTAACACGAGCCATGACCACGTGTAGTGTTGCCCATCATTCCTCCAGCCGCACAGGCCAGCGTGCTCTTTATCTCAACAATAAAAAAAATTACAGCGAGACACAAACAAATTGCAAACAGTAAATCAGAACGACTCGATAGCAGAGTATGTATTTGAAATTCGCAAGATGCGTGTGACATAAACGTATTAATATATAATGCGTTCATGGAATGGTGAATAATCCGTAGATAAATGATTTCTTTGTTCATTCAATGTGAATATATGATTATTTAATTAAAATAATACGCGGTTTATTGCCGCATAACTTAAACTTCCTTGAACTTTTTTCATAAATATGAAAAAAATGTTTTTTTCAATATCTATCACAAGGCCGATCGGCAAATACTTGCCAATTCGAAGGTCGGTGTTGAAATGCGCTGGATTTTAAGGTTTTTCACGGAAAATGTTTTATTAATGTTTTTATTCGTTTTTTGTTTGTTTTTATATCCGGATGTTTGTGATTCTATTCATCATATCATTTATATCTCGAAGGCTTAGAACAGTGGTTCTTAACCGGTGTACCGGTGCACCGCGAGCTTGTTGCAGGTGCACCTAAAAACGAAAAAATCCGCAAAATATCGACGAATCGACTGACATTAACAGTAAGGCACAATTACTAGGGTTCGCTTGGTTCATAAATGAAAACAAAATAGTAAATCAATATCTATGCTGCAAAGAACTTACCGAGCATATGACTGGACAAGATATTTTTGATTCTATTTCTTCATATTTAGATCAATTTAAAATTATCGTGGGAGTTATGTGTAGGAATTTGTACAGATGGTGCTCCTTTAATGGTAGGCTCAATTAAAGGATTGTTACCCTTGCAATGAAAAGAAACCCTAATATTATATCTACGCACTGTTTTTTACATAGAGAATCTTTAGTGTCGAAAACATTACCAGCGGCACTAAAACCTGTACTAGATCAAATTGTAAATATAGTGAATTTCATAAAATCAAGACCTTTAAAAACTCGCATATTTGAAAAACTTTGCTTTTCTATGGAAGCTAAATATAAGTCTTTGCTTTTTCGACTATTGCTAAATAACGTTAGCACAAGCATTCAAAGGAAAAACAAAGAATTATTTGTCATCCATTAATAAAATTGTCAGAGTTTAAGGGAAAAAAAAATAACTCTTTGGGAAAAATCAGATAATAAGAAAAAAAAAAAATAGATCTGTTTTCTTCCCACTCCAGCAGAAATCATTTCCAGGAAATTATTTACGCGATAATAGATCATTTAACTTTATTAGAACAAAATATTGCACATTATTTTCCTTCTTTAAATATAGAAAATTATGACTGGATACGAAATCCATTTTCTACAATTGCCAGTTCTTCACATGAAGGCACTGAAAATTTTGTTACAGTTTTCAACATCGCATGTGAGCTTGGTTTCTCAACAATAACTAATAATATGAGAAAACTAAAAACGAGAAAAGACTTACAAATTTAGACGAAAAGGTGGAAATTTGGCTGTAAATATTCGATGAATATTTCTGCTATCTGCAGTAACAAACTCAGGTATCCATTGATTGATTTTTGATTAATAATATAAATTACATTTTATTAAGCAGGGACGTCATTTTGGGTGGATAAGAGGCGGAAGGAAATGAACCCCCTTTCTAGATTTCCTTCACCTTCAAATATTAATACAAATATTTTTTTAATAGCTTTGTCTCAAATATAAAAATTGTTTTTAAGGAAAAATTTACGAACTAGAGATTTATATCCAATAGTAAACATTTTTATATAACTTAACTTAAAAAGAAAATATGTCAAAAAAATTGTATGTAATTTAGTATGTAACTATCATTTTTTTTAAAATAAATATGTAACAAAAATTATGTCCACATATTTTTTTGACCTCTTAATTCTGGTGCACCGCATTTTTTTCCATGATCAAAAGTGCACCGTGACTTCAAAAAGGTTAAGAACCACTGGCTTAGAAGGTCAAAGCCTCACATATTAGAATCATTTTTTATTGACATTGATCTCTAGGTTAATTTCATCACACGTTGGGTTGACTTACATAATAAATAAAATAGTATTGATTTAATATAAAATTGCTTTATTCGGATCGAATTTTCCAAATTTTCTTAAGAAAATCGCGGGAAAAATTGATTAGCGTTGTTAAGTTCAAGTTTCGAATGTTTGTTTTAAATTTAAATATAATTTATATCTTTAAAACATTTTTTGCAACCATTAAACCACTCGTAATTGAATTTTTCAAACATTTTCGCCTACGTGGATTTTCTTTACGATTTCCTCGCGTCTTACCTGACAAACTATATTCGATTTGTACGATCATTTATTCCCTTCTGCTGTTCCAAATGCTATTTCGGAATTATTATTGTCTTAATACACTTTGCTATCTAATTTATACTAACGAATGGATCTCAACATCGAAACTTAGTTAACCGATCCGTCACGGCGGCTCAAAACCAACCGCGTCGTCCGAAACGGGTCTATTTATAACAGAAAATATACCCCAAGCATTTCAATTATTGATAAAGAACCCATCCATATCTTGAGTTTTTATTAAAAAATGGATTATTCTAGTAAAAAATAGTTATTCATGGTTTGGTCGATATTTTGGATTTTTAATTAATTAATATGATGTATAAACTCAATAGTGTCACTAGTACGTTTCACTCGTACTTGGAAAACAACGCGCCCGTGGCTACAGAAGCGAATATTGTTGTTTTATTTTTTTCCACAATTACAGACAATAAAGGTCAATGATTATTTAAAATGTTTATTAATACGAAAAATATTATTACTAAAAATCATAAAAATTTGGGGTCTCAAATATCAAACATCGGCACGACAAGATCAAAAGAAAAAATGATTTTTTCTCAAAAAATTAATTTAATTAAATAAATTTAAAAAAAAAATGAGACCTCATCACATCCACCTCCAATTGTGATTTTTTTTAATCTTTGAACAACTTCTGGATTTTTTTTGGCCCCGACTTAAAGCTCATTCAGTGATTCTGTATTTATCTCCTCAATATTGGAAAAATGACGTATCTTCGAGAATATAATAGAAAGTCGCCGGGTTACGTGTGCGGTGAATATGGAGGTCGATTCATTATAATGCGTGTTATTTTGGGTCAAAAATTCTTAATTATAAATAATGGACGAGAAACGCGTAAATCGTTTTCAACAGCCAATGATAAAATACGCATCCAATGTCAAGATACGTCAGAAATAAGTGTATTTTTTAATCAAATTTAGATCATTTTTGTAATAACATTTTTCTCAAAAAAATCTGTTTTATTTAATTTATTAATTAATATTATTTTTTCCTTTAACGTATTATCCATATACTTCCTACTTCTTTAAGTACTTCTGAAAATCCAATTTTAATTGTTGTATGGGGTAATATCCGACGAATATGTAGACTTGAATACTTTCAAGGATTGTTGTCTTAATTCAGCAACTTTTTACCAATTCGGCACGAAATTTAACAATTTTGGAACAAAATTTCTGTCACACACATTACGTCCAAAATATTCGAAAAAATGATGCATGAGGCAAATAATATGTCAAGTAACCACTCTGATGTCATTAATCATTTATTTACCATCGTGTTTTGGCCAAAATTCACATTTTTTCATCGCCAAACACACATGAAACATATGAAACCTTTTCTACAGCCATCAATAAAGTACGCATAAAATATAGCTATCAATGTCAAGCTACGTCAGTGATAATTGTAACAACACAACAAAAATAATTATGGCTATTGGACCTATACACTCTGCGATATTCTGCAATTTATTTTTATCAAATCACGTAATGACGAATTTATCAGTCATACTTGTTTATGAATTTCCCTAAACTGGCTTGTTTGAAGAATCCAATCATAAAACGTAGAAGAATTTGTGTACCTCGGTCAGGTCGTTAAAGCGATTTTGGCTTGGAGGTGAAAAGGAGATTGACCCTTGCAAATAAATGCCATTTTGTTTTGTAAAACATCGATCGAAAACATTTTCTGGAGAGATCATTCGATTATGTTTGATATGATCCAGATATAAATAATATCATTATAATTGGTCCAATGGGATTAAGGATTCTTTGAACATTGATCATTGTATCTGTTTCACCTAAGAAGCGGCCAAGGCCATGAATTATAATTCCAACAATTAGATTAAACATTAATATACAAGATCGTTTCACTGTATCGTATTACATGTATATATTTTAAACATAAATTATTTATTATTCTATTACGATCAATTATTCATTAGATTTTTTTAAATGTTTAATTAAAATTCGAATAAAAATCCTCATCGTTAATGTATCATGTTTGAGAAGCGTGACTATGAGTCATTGACTGGAGGCTTATTCCCCAGTCTTCTCACAATTCGGGAGTCACTCTTTCGAGTAAGAATCTTTGATTGAAGTAATCGAGGATTATTAATTGAGATAAATCCAGGGGCGGCTTGTCTATATACACTGCGGAGCTACAGCACCCCTAAGCAAATTGAGGAAAAATATATTTTTATACAGTGGCGGCTCGTGGATAAAATCTATCTCCCGACCCCGCTGCCGCCCCTCAATTATCATTACACATCACACAGGTGTAGTACAAGAGCGTTGTCTGCTTGCGGGGTACTGGGGGGGGGCTCCCCGCTAAGCGCCACATCGCGCTGCGACTCGGTGCAGTCATACTAACTTACAGCTTTTTTATTCCATGTGTCGCTTATCACTTATCACATATTTTATTACCCCACGAGCCGCAACTGGATAAATCTGAAAATTAATTAATAAATGGAATTTATTTTCGATCGTTGGATTAACTTGATGTATGATAAAATTGTGTAACGCCCATAATCGCTATTCACAGTCTTCTGGCTTCTTTAACGATTCTCCTCATAAGCAGCATTGTTATTTAATCCACCACAATACTCAAGAACATTGATTTATTGTCTCCTTTTCGATCTTTCTCTGGTATTCGCTGAATTATTGGGTGAATCTTGTGTGATTTGAGGTTTGATTTCTGCTTACTTTTGAGCCTTTATTCCATTTTTGGAAACAATCTCACATACTTATTTCGGTATTATTCTAAAAGATATTTCTTCCATTAAGACTCAATGCTAAGAATTAAGACCATCATTCCTTCTTCTTCAAGTGCCTTGTCCGTTTTCGTATTTTCTCCATAAATTTATCGATTTTTGGCGAGCTGGAATAATGTTCGATTTCCCGATCCGGTACAATTGTGGAAGTTGGAAACCAAGCCAGCTTCTTTCTTTTCAACCACCGTTTACCTTATCTTATATATTTTTCCCCCATGATGGTCTTCATTAGGTGATACTTTGATCTACGAATGATATGTCCAAAGTATTCAATTTTACGGTGTCCAGACGCTCATGCTCCTTGTGAAGATGTTGAAGTACGGCCGTATTCTTCTTGAATCTTCAACATTTTTCGGTAGCGCCACATTTTAAACCGCTTTCCGCCAGTTAATGATCTACTCCAGGAAATATACATATCAGTTTAATTAAATTGACGTCATCTTAACATCTTCTTTATTGACATATCATTTTGCGATTATCTGACGAGGTATATATCACCGAAATTCCTTAATAAAAATGTGTTTTTTTTTGTAACAACGACCTCGTTGCCATTTATCATCTTCGACATAACCACGCACAGATCATCTTCGGGACATGATAGCCATGCAATTCCCAACATTTCGATAAAACGCGGAAATACGTAACTTATATCGCACTGAAACAGAGACAACAATGGCCGTAAAACGATATATCATTTAATTTTACGGCGCCATTAAAACGATCCGATGCTAAATATGCCGTATAATACAAAATAAAATAACAACACGAGCATGTGAGTTTGATAAAATTAAGCGTGGTGATTTTTTTATTAACGTTTTTCAATGCAATTTCGTATTCGGTGAAAAAAAAACAACAAATTATTTACAATTTAAATGACGATGTATTGTATCTTTATATGCGCAAAACAAATTAAAATTGTTTGCATGAATTCAATACAATTATTTAATGGTTTAATTGTATGACACATAAGTCCAAATCAATGGTGCTTTCTTACTATCACGTGTGTAATATTTCCAAAATTGCGTAGTGCACATTCCACCACAATCAGTATGAATTATTATTCATTCGAATCAGATAAGGCGGTCGACGGACAGATGTCGAATTTTGCACAAATTTCCTCTAAAATTTGTGTTTAATTGCGTCAAGTGTCGTATCGTTTACATCTGACAGGGTGTCGATAGTCATAATGACTACCTTGATGGACGTATCTCGTTGGTTCGTCGAACCTGTGCTCTTGATGGATTACGCATAATATAGTACCTACCAATGTCGATCATTACTTCCGCCACTGTTTTCACGGGCAATTTCATTCGCAGAGTTTATTATTGCCTTCACATTGTGTTATCCAATGTGTCTGGTCATTGACACGGTCAGGTGTTTGATTGCAGAGTATAATCAAATGCAATACGCAACCATCTATATTCTTATTATAATACAGTCAGTCCTCAACTTATGCGATTAATTGGTTTTCGCGTAAGTCGAGGAAAGCAGCACAAAATTAAGCATTTTTGACAAAAAATATGTTTTAGTTTCAAATGATGGGTGAAAGTGACATATTTATGGAAGAGCTATTTCAAGTGTCGGTCCAGTGTTAATTGTCTTTTAGCACTCTTAAATTAAAGTGTAGTATGCAATATCATTATTCATTGCTTTTATAACTTTTGCGTTTTTTAAAAATCGCATAAGTCGAGGACTAGCTGTATTGGGTGAGATACAAAAGTCAAGACGTTTATGTATGATCCGAGCAAAAATGTATTTTTCCTGGAACTGATGAATAACAACTCTTCTAAAATTGTCCTTCTATATAAAGGATGCTAGTAATCCCTTTCCTGCGACTGTGGCAGTCAAAAATATTTACGATGTTCTCTCATAGTTCGACAGACACAAAGGCAGTCTACAAAATTCAGATCTGATAAGTTTTGATTGACTGATGAACCACGGACCTTTGAAGTCTGATGACGAAGTTAAAAGTCAAAATTGACACCGATCCACGTCAAAATACCAGGGAGATTGCCAATGTCAATTTATTGGACCGTGCTTTTGCATGTGTTTCTTTCATTAAGAAAGGAAAACGCTTTTTCATCGAGTGTGACTGGAAATGGGAAATGTGTAGAGTACAATAACGTAACACGGAAAAGACATTGGGGTGTACATAAACTCAGTCTCATTAACAACTTTAAAGGTCAAAATGTTTTGTGTTTGGTAGGATTACAAGGGTATTTTGTTCAGATCACACTAAAAAAAAATGAATTGTTCCAATATAGCAGGTAAAACTATTCGAACTAACGAGTTTTACTTAAATTTTATCAATAAATTGATGAAACGGTGGAGATTATTTAATTAATTAAAACAATAAAAAATACGTTTTATTTTATACAATCAGTGTCTTGTAGGTATCATGCCTATTATTTTGATAACGTGAGTTAACCGCGACTGAGCTAGGTTAGTAGTCGAATAGGAGAATAAAACTATGAATTCAAGGGATTCTTTATGACACTGGTCAGGGGGGTATGTAAGTGGAAGATACCTATTACTTCTGCATGTTTTATAATAAATATTTAGGTAGTTTTACGCGATGGAATTGATTAATTTAATGTCATCTATCCTTCGTTGAATAAATAATTATAAAACAAATAATA
>JAGXCT010032432.1:0-15117 GCA_022495035.1 Philopotamus ludificatus | reverse complement strand
TTTTTTTATATATATATATCATAAAATGTTATCTTTTAGTAAATACATTACACTGGTAATTTAATAAACAAAATTATTGATAAAATAATATGGCATAACTATATAATTTTC
Source organism: Philopotamus ludificatus (assembly GCA_022495035.1). Classification (NCBI taxonomy): domain Eukaryota; kingdom Metazoa; phylum Arthropoda; class Insecta; order Trichoptera; family Philopotamidae; genus Philopotamus; species Philopotamus ludificatus. The sequence goes on along the minus strand of JAGXCT010032432.1, from coordinate 15,006 downwards.
ATAGTTGTTGTTTTGAAATTTTTTTTTAAACATTAATTAAAAATATATTGTTTAAATTTATTATTTGATATTGAGAAATGTATCTTCACCTATATGTATTCTAAGTTTCAAAGGTCTAGCTCAAATGGAAAAGAAGTTACAGATTTTTGTCAGTTGAATTACCACCAAATAAATAATACCAAATAGTTTGTAATATGTAGGATTTATAATAAAAGAGTTATTCGTGAAAAAAACTTAGATCACAAATATACCCCATCGGTACGACTAGGTTAATTAATATGTCTTCGAGGAATTGATGTGTAGTGTGTTTTGTTTAAATCTATGCTAGAAATAAATTTAAAAAACTATCAACATTTAATTATAGAGAAAAAATATATATTTTTAGCAAAAATGTGAGCTTGTTTGAAATATGGAACACGTTAGATGCTTTCCTCTACTAGGATGATAAATGAAAACAAAACCAGTTATATGATATTTTACATTAAGATAAAATTGCTTCTATGGTTGTAAATAATAATTTAGAGTACATTTGATATTTTTTAATATAATTTTCTAATAAATATGTTAAATATTTTTTTTCACCAAAAGTGACACTATATTTTTTTTCAGGTACATTTAACACTCCTATAGCGCCTAGGTAGGAACTACGCTATACGAATCCGTCCTATAGAAGGCTGGACATCCATACAAAATTTCGCGTTTGGGTTTTTGAATTGTATTTTTTTAAATTAAACGATATCAATACATCAAACTTTTTTTTATTTACATATAATCAAAAAGCATTGTTTTATATATATTTTGACTTCTTTTAACGTTAAAATTTGTGTCGTTTTTAGAAACGACTATACGCTATAGAAAACGGCTCTATAGCAGGGAGCGCTAAATGAGTGTTTCACTAAATTATTAAAATATTGCATGTTAATAATATAATTTAATAAACGATGCGAGTAGCAATAGAAGTAGAAGTAAGAAATAGAGAAGTAGCGAAGGGTGTAGGGTTATTCAAATATTTTGAGGGGGGGGGATCAAAATTGTATTGTGCCTGAGGCCTCTCCAGTGCTAAATCTCCGGTTGAGTTTCAAACAGATGAAATAGGAGAATTAATTTGAAGTATATTATTTATTTATTTTATAATGCAAAATGGACCAAAAAAAAATTTAAATTGTTTTTTTTTAATCAGAAAAATGATAATGAAAAAATATATTTTTATATTAAACTTTTCAGAAAAACGATTAAATAATGTATATTTATACAGAACCAAGGAAGAAATTCTTTATTCAAAAAGGGAATTAGATTTCCATTATATTTTGTTGAAAATATTATATTCTGACTGAAAATACATTTGTTTGCGAAAAAAATTCAGAACCACCTGAGCATAACGCAATAATGCCGTATAATAAAAATCTATATATGGACACGGTTATGATTCCTTCGGGGGAGAAGAGGATTAAAATGATATTTTAATATGGTAATAAATCACGCATCTGTCAGGTCCGTATCCCAGCATTGCCGTGACAATGGGATCCCATCTGTGATCCGATTTGATTGATTTTGTTTTGATGTCGATATCAAACTACGGACTGGATGTACGTTTATTTGTATATGGCATTAATTGTCAAAACTTGAAATAAAAAGCTTTTGTATCCCCTCATTAAAATATATGAGCCTGAGCTCTGAAATATAAAACATTTTCAGTTTTTTTTTAAATAAAATTGCTCACATTAAACTAAACATACAAAAATCTGAAGAAGGGGGATCAGGACTATATAAATAATGCTTTAACATCTCAAAACATTTTTTTGCATTGTCATTTATGTAGTCAGCGATAATTATATTTACTTTGAAATTATAATTATGATTTAATCACATTAATAATAATATAATCAAACAAAGATACATGCGAATAGAAAATACAGCATCCGTATTCTCCAACTTTTAGGATTAACAACACATGTAATTTCATTAGAACTTAATAATACACAAGCACGAAAATCCCGAAATTAATTTTAAAATTTCACTTCTGTGCAATTTGGCAACTATGATTAATCTTTGCGTCAGACTTTCAGCGTTCTTCCCGACTGAAAACCTATTAACTGTTATTCTGTTTATTCAGCTCTCGGGCAACGAAAGAGATGTAATAATGTTCGTTTTCGCGGATGATGTGTTTTCTCATTGCAAAATTCGAAAATTTACTCCGAAAAGTTTTTTAAAAACACACGCCTTAATGGATTCAACATTTCGTTCTGTGATACACGGCTGTCGGAGGATAAATGTGCAGAATTTTAGCATTGGGAATATAATGCCGGGCATATTGAAACTTGAGGACCCAGAAGAGTAATGAAAAGTTATAACCTGTCCGACAGAACAAACACCTGAAAAGTGAAACATGCAATAAAATATAATTAGCGAAATTTTGTTTCGTAATTATTTTTGCGCTGAACGTACTAGTTCTTTGCAATTGAAACATTTGCGTAGAATTTTAATATATAAATTAATTAACAACTTTGTAAAGTTAAGACAATTATTGTTTAGAGTAATAACATATAATATTACATAATTATATCATATAATAAATTAAATATAATTAATTTTTATTTATAATTATAATAGTTAATATTAATGTTTAATTTTTACCATATAGTTGTTAATTAAATTATTTTTTATAAAATTAAAACGTATTACTTTTTAATGGATAATAATATAATAATATGATAAGATAATATTTACTCTATGACAGATGGAGAAACTTTGTATTATTTTAAACAAGGGAGGAGCCAATAGCGGAGATCAGCGATTCTCCATCTATAGATGTCAAAAAGATCGTCGATTACTATGTAAATACATATATAAATTAATTTTAGTGAACAGTTTAAAAGACTTTAGCGTACTTTAAATAAGGGATAAGTCAACAAATCAGATAGATCTATCAGCTTGGATCAACGAAATTCTCTTGGTGGCCAAGAATTAATTCTGTAGTATTATTTGTTTAGTCACTTTTTTATTAAACTTCACTAAACCTATTTTTCCTGAATTATCAATTACTACTAACTCATTAATTTAAAAAAATATAAAAACATATAGGTTTTTCTTTAAACGGCTTCTCAGAAAATATAGTTTCTCTTTGTTCATAATTTTCTTATTTTTTACCTCAGACAAGGAAATAGTATTTTTAATTTTTGCAATTATTTAGACACAGACTCTTTAAACCTGTATATACATTTACTATGTTTATTAAAATTTCTGTTAAAGTTTAAGTAAGCTGTTGTTAAAATGGAAGCAAAAAGGTAGAGAACTGCAACTAAAATACTTAATAAAAACTTCTATAGATGTTTCTATAGATGTATTTGTGGAAAGCGTAAAATGCACAAAGATCATTAAAGAAAAGGAAATGGTATTTCCGCTTATAAGGACTAGCGTTCTTTCTTCTTTCCACGTTCCTGGACAACCAGTCTATCTGAATTGTCCTAATTTATTTTCGGTCATATTCCTGGTAAATTTTAAGTTATTTTTTATTCATAATATCTAAAATATTAATGATAATATTCTTAATTCTTTACCCTTTGAGCTTTTTTCATAATTGGAAAGCATCTAATGGTACAAATTTATACTTCATGTGGGGAGCAGATTATCAAAAAAAGATTTAACTTTTAATGAGATTATATTTATAATGTCTAACCCACTTTTAACATTTTCTAATATATTCCAGTATTTAACGCGTGTCATCATGTATCTTAAAATTCTGTGAAGTCTTACTAGGGATATCATAGTCACGTTTAATTTTTCATGTCTTATTTTTAACTTCTCTAGACTCGGAAAAAAGCTTCTAGTACTACATTTCCAAATCATCAAACCTTCATTATCTTAATGTCGTAATGGATTATGTATTTATATTATATAAGTTGTATTTTAGACTCACGATTGTCTTTTTCATTAACGTATAACATTAAATTCTGAAAGAAATCTATTCCAAGTTTGATGCAGTATATGAACTTTAATGATTATTTTATTTCATCTGCATTTTTTTTATTATTCAGCGAGTGTCAGAATGTCATATATCTGCTGAATACGGGGAATACAACTCAAGTCGAGTTGGAGAATAATTATTTCCCCATAATAATAAGCTAAAAATCCTGAAATAAAAACTACAGTTGACGAACAACACTACAAAAAAAATAATTACAACGAGAATATTTATGCCTTGTCTGGGCACATGAAAACATGGATTACTTTTCTAATTAACATAATATTTACATCCTATGGAATATTACAGCGGCTATTAAACATCAGCATTTTCTTATTTGACTATTGTGCTATGCTAAGCAAACTGGATCACTTACTTTCTTCCTCATTAGACCGACTTGGTACGGATAAACTAAGCTACTAATATGCAAAAAAAAAATATTAAATATTATGTATTAAACACTTAACTACAATTGTACTTAGACAAAGAAAATATTTAGGCACTAACATATTTCTGTAAATAACGGTCCTTAATAGGGCGTATACGCGAAATGTTGTTATAGTCAATTAGGTTCACAGTAGTACTTTATTGGACTACGGTTTTCCTGTAAATCAAGTTTCTATTCGCAGTCGCTTCCGAACACGTGAACTCCAAACATTCTTCGCAGATATATATCTATAAATATATATATATATAAAAAAAGGTCAAATAATATTTTTTTTGTACCGCACAAAACGAATATCCGAATTTGGCGCACGTGTTTTATTTACAGAAAGAGTGACCTTTTGATATTCGTAAAAAAATATTTTTTCCACCGTCGCCATTATTACCGAAATTCGGATAATTTTTTTTTGCATCTAAGTATAAGTTATGTATCGTCAAACAATTTATCATGCCGACGTTCGGACAAATCCGATATATTCCTGACTTCATCTTTTGAGCAAACCGTGGGATTATCATTCCGTCGGTGGAGCAGATAACCATAAATATTATCTAAGTGTATTTGAATTCGGAATGATGTGATATATGGTGGGGTGATGAAAGGGGATACGTGCGAAATGTTTGTTTTCGACACGTGGAAAAAAATGCGAAAAATATAATTCTGCGGAAATTTTCACTGCATAATGGTGCGTGGTTTTATTATTTATCTGTGTCGGAGGTTGGTAAATTTTATCGAGCTAGAGGAACCTTTTCTAATATAATATTAAAAACAGGATCCATATGAAGAATATATACAAATCACACTACGACGTTTGTTATGTCGAATTTTCATTTTTCCCCATTACTCTTTATTATTCTGGAATACAATTTTCGGAATAGTGTTAAGCTCCTTTTTCGATTCACACAATCAGGGGTTCTCAACCTGTAGGAAATTTCCCTGAATTGCTTGAATATTTTCAACATGTATCCTCGTACTCTTAGTTTTTGAGGTTTGCAAAATATGGCTCATTTAAAAAAGAGTTTTTTTTTGTTCTCTTCTTGAACCTCAAAGGTCACGGATATTTTAGAAAAAGCTTAATTTTTTTAGATAAATATCCGCGGATGCTGTAAGAAAAGGAATTTATTATATGATGACTTCAAAAACACTACCAGTTATATTATCCATAATTATGGATCAAACAATTCATATCGTGAATTTTGTGAAAGAAGAAGCTCTAAACTTGCGACTTTAAAAGCAGTTAAATATTGGCATGGATGCAGTTTATCGTCTACTTCGTATTAGAGCTAAGAGATGAGAATAGTTTTATTTTATGTTTTAAGAAGTTTATCTACTTAGCCTAGCTAGCTTAAGAGGAATGGATTATGGCTATTTACTGGTCATTTTTTTGCAGTTGAATAAACTGATTCTATAGATGCAAGGAAGTAATATGAATATCATAAAATTTACAGATACTTTGAAGGCTTTTATAAGCAAGATTAAAAATTTAAAGAGAAATATAAGGTGCAATCAATGTTGTCTATAATTTTTCAGCATCGGAAAATGAATTTAGCAACTATTTTCCCAAACTCAGCGATACGGAGGTAAATTTAGTTTGCAATCCATTTATATTATCTGTAGAAAAAGATCCTGGTAATTGTCAAGTTAACTTTTTAGGGTTGAAAAATGATTTTGGAGCAAAAGATGCGTTCAATGAAAAGTCAATCACAGAATTTTGCCTCACTATTTGAAATTCCTATTTAAAAGTGGATTTTTTTTGCAAATTAAAGCAAAGCAATGTAATGACTGGATGTTTAAAATTACCAGCAATGTGCCCAACCATTCCTCCTCGTATCCAAGTACTGGCAAAGAGAAAACAATTTAATGACACAGTTTTATCATTGATTGAATTCATCATCACATAAAATAACCTCAAAATAAAGTAGTAGATATTCTACTGAAGTTTTTGTTTATTGAAATATGTTTCTGTAATTATTGTAAAGGTTTGATAAACGTAGTAACATATTAAAGAAGAATTCATGACTCGAACCATGGCGAGCCATTACTTTTGCCTGTGATAGAAGATAGGTTAACCAGTACTCCTTCAATAATCCTGACAAGAGGCCGGCTGAGGGTCCTTGTGACACCGGACCAGTCAGCGGATAATGCCAGACCAATATGCAGCCAGAATATCAGCGATTATAGTGGTCAGCTTGCATGTTACTTGGTTAGTCGATGTGCTTTTCCATGGGGAAGGCGATTGGATATATACAGAGTCGTCATGGCGACATCCGTGTTTAGCGCGACAAGATGGCGACTACATCTTACGACGGAGTGAAATGCCGGAACGTTTTAATGCTATGACCGCCGGGGACAGTGAGAAAGAGGGATTGGCCGTCCGTGGCAGTGGTGATGATGATAATTTTATTAGAGGGATGACGCCACTTGATCCTGCTAGGGGCGCTTTATATCACTCATTATTATGGAACGTATGTTACCATAAGGCAAGTTAACTACGACTGTGCTTAGTTAGTCGTCGGATAGGTGTCCGACGAAAACTATAAATTCAGAGAAATCTTTATAACACTGGCCAGGGGGTATGTAAGAAGAAGAGACCCTTACAATAAAAATATTTATGTAGGTAGTTTGGCGCGTTGTTAATTAATTAATTTAATGCCATCTATCCTTCATTAAAACGTGGCACTCTGGAATATTTCTGCTATACCATTCATCCATCGGAGTCAAAACACTATGTGGATGCTTTGTATTTTAAATAAAACTTTAGAGTTAGATTATTTTGGGTAGGGTGAAATTATATTCTAAACAAGGTTGTAAATCCCTGTTACATTAACCGTTTCTCATACATATTGAACAGATCTGCAGAGAAGATTCACTCGACGCATAAATTCTTGCTGTGAACTTTTTGTCATTTTTTAAGCGGTAGCTTTTATTATTGCCAAACTGTCTTTGTATATTTTTATATAATATTTTATAAAATTATTATGATATTATTTAGAGAATAGTATAACGGATAAAATAAATATATAAGAGGATAACTACACATGTGTCCAATTCCAAATCGTATCATGTGCTTATACCGCATGGATACAGTGCAAATATTAGTTCTGGATACGTTCGCTGGTAATCTTCTTTTAGAAGAGTGTCAGCAAATATCCAACTACAGTGTGCACATATGCGATCAGTTTTTCAGAAATCTCCAATGCAAATATTCGCATATTTTTACGTCTGAAATTATGACAGAATCACATTCGTCCGGCCATAAATTATTATCCGATCGTGTGCGATATTGATCAAGCGAACGCAATTTCTCGCAGCTAGGGGGTGATTTTTCTAAAATGGCATGTGTGGTCCAACACTATGTCTTGCCAGGTTCAAAACCTATATTCGAGTCGCCATTAAGTTGACAATTTGTTTTATGCCGGTATAAATCTTCGGGGGTCAACGGGGTTTGTAATACCAGCGGCGCCATCAATCTTCGCGTCAAACGCAGTAATCCTCGGCGCAAACTTACAAAGTGTTTAATTATTTGCGAAGCGGGAAAACGGCCCAGTGTTTCAGACTATAAATTCCTGAACGTACAATTTTCGGAGCGGTGTCGTGTTAATAATTTGAATAAATATTTTTGGCGGGTTATCAAAGAGGCCATTCGCAGAAATGTGCTTTCTTTTGAGCGAACGCCGAATTTCATTAGCCACAAGTCGATACCCGTGGATAAATACGAATCTTAATTTAGACATTTGAGCTGTTATAAAGACTAAGAGTTATATCATTCAAAATTAAAAAAATAATCTTAATCGCCGAAGATTCCATTAATTTACTAAGATTATCTGATCCTAATCTCGATTAGAATTATGCTTTTTTACACATAAACCATCACACGTTGTTTACTATTTTTATATTTAATATATTAGTGTTAAAGATTTAAATCAAGATAAATTTTAAAATTAAATCAGAGTTTAACATTACTTTAATTTACACAATAAAAATTCGAATAAAAACTTGCATCTGAGCTTTGGCCGTTGTATAAACTTTCCCAGGCATTAGTATTTTAGGGGTGTAAACTCCGCGCATGATTAAATCTGACTCCATGATGGTTAAGACGTTTATTAATCAACAAAATCTTAAAAATATAAAAATGACAATTGTCGCAAATGTTTAGCGACCTGCTCGACGCGTCAGTTTCCTGATATGGTGAAACGTGGACACGATACGATGACTGCTGATGATGATACGCCGATTCCCCAGTCGGCGTGTATAAGGTATCTGATGTCAGCTGTGGACAGATATCCGATTTTATTGCAACATCTATGGCGAAGATCCAGGTCTGCGTATTCGACGATGCAAGAGAACGAATATGGCGATCGCGGCGTCTTCAGTGCGTAGAAGTGATGACGTCGATCTGCCCGTCTCTGCGCCTCAGATAATTTGGCTCCAAATGGCCAATGATGTCCGATGAGGTGAAGAAGAACTTCAAGGGCGTAAGTTCAAGGGAAAATGCTGCCTTAGCGGATGCAGAAGGACAGCTGGTAGCCCCGAAGTCGGAGAGAGCAAGGTAGCACTCCCGACGAGCGCACTCAGCTCGTCGGTATCTTCGATGATACACGGCTCAGGAATAAACCAGGACTCTGGCGAATATCATTTTTGCACGGGTATTTAACCCGTGGATCAACTACCCCCGTTTGGTCTCCAGGCATGGGCAGCCAATGATTCGTCGAGGCAGTGTCCAAAATGGCGTATTAGGGGCGGTTCTTCGTTTCCTAGAATAATGCATTCCAGGATGGTCCCACGACCATAAATCTTAGTAATGAATGTCCTGGTATTTGATCTATGGGCCATCTGCATTACTCTAGTTTTTGCAGCGATGATCTGGGCATTCTTCGGACAATAGACGTTGACCGCTCCGGATATTCTTTGTTTGTAATTACACGATGATGCACTTCTTTCTTCTGGGAAGAGACAATAGTGATTGTCGGCTCCCGATATTATTTGTTTCTCATCTGGCTTTACGACAAAGGACGTCCCGTCCTTTGTCCTTCTTCGTAATTTTTTGTTGCAATACATTGTATTGGTTTCCGGACCTTCTTGGATTTTGAATGCACTTGTTACATTTGCACAATGTGGTGATTTTAAATTCTTAAAATTATCTTATATTAAACGCGAATCATAACCGCTACAGTATCAAGAAAAAAATTCTCATCAAAACTAGTTGATTTTATCACATTTTCCATATTCTTAAAACTTGTTCCATTCGATTATTAATATTTAAGAATCACGTTTTATTACTTTCTACGAATAAAACGTTATTGCAATGCAGTCAAAGTTTAAAATCACTTAAAGAAGTATTTTAATTCTAAATATTGATTTTTTTTCTATAGTTTTTCCACATAATATCAAATTTTAATGAATAAATAAATACGTAAGTCTTTGTTTATAAAATTCTTAGTGTCAGTTGATTGATGAATTATTTACTTAAATCCTCGCTACATATATGTAGGTCAGGGGTAAGAAATTGGCGCCCTATGAGCCACATGGGGATCAAAATATATTTTTGTTGACCTAAAAAGTACATCTACACTTACTAACTTGAAAAGTGACCCCTGTGTTAAATTATAAATATAACCTAAATAATTTTATATACAAACTCACAGGACAGAAACGGTATTTTACCGCAGTTCATGCTGCATTAAAAATTAAAATACAGGTAATCCTAACTCGCTGCTTTTTACAAAATTCCTGGTGAACTATTAAGCATTGACTTTTTTTCGCTCGGCAAAGTATTAGAGATTTACAAAATATCTAAATCGACCTTAAAAATATTAGATTTTTGTAAAAAACAGAGATTTACAGGAAAGGTTATAGGAGGGTTGACTGTAAAGCTTATTTCAAAAGTGACTCACTATAGACGGCCCGGAACTGCTCCGAGTCATAGCGCAACATAGCGCTTAGCGACGAGACCACCCCCACACCGCTGCCGCCCCGCATCCATACAATACACGACGCTGGTAGGGCTGAGGAGCAGACAGCGCTCTTTCTCTACACAACGCGGCGTTATACTAAATATAAATTTAATTTATATTTTCCATTAAGCAGTGACCAATATCATCTTTGGTGGTTTTGGCCTGTGACATGTTATCATTCCCATCCGTCACGGCGGCTCGAAAATAACCGCGGCGTCCGAATGGTGTCTTTCAGGAACCCCAACCATTTTAAGTCAAGATATTGATGAATTTTCATCAATATCTTAACATTTTTTTTTCAAAATGGATTATTCTAAAGATAATCAAAAAATTTGTCGATATTTTGGATTTTTTAACTAATCAATGTGAAGTAGAAATCCCAATGCCCTTGTGTCAGTTGCATTTGGCACATCCTATCGGATGCGAGCGAGAAAAAACATCGCGCACGTGACAACAGCAGCGAATATGGTTGTTTTTATTTTTTTCGCAATTGCAGACTATAACGGACAATGATTATGTATAGTATTTATTCTTTAGACTTACTTTTAAATACAAAGAGTTTGTGACATGTAGGATATTAAGAGAGTTATTCGAGAAATATCTAAAACTTGGGTCTAGTTTAATAATAAAATAAAATTGAATAAAAATCGAAACTGAAAAAATGTAGATCTCTAGAAAATGTCTTCTTTATTATGTTATATTGCAATTATTTATTTTTGATTTACCATCATAAACGCTTTAGTTTATTGTTATTGTAAATATTTTTTTAGACATTAATTAACAGTAAATGAACACATTTTAAAATTAAAATAAAATTAACTCAACATGATATTAAATTGACACAAACTCAAATTAATATCATGGGCACCATCTTTTTGAATTTTTTAGCCAATTTCACAAGTCGTTATGCATTCTATGAAGGATGTCGAGATGGATGAAATTCAACAAATTTAATTCAAGAAATTAATCACACCAAGGAAGTACTAAAAAAGAATGATTATTATAATTTACCTAATCAAAATTAATTAAATCATTAGAGTGATTATCGAGAACATAAAATAAATGCATTATTTAATATTAGTAAAACGGCTCTTAAAGAGTTTCTTTTATTAGATAAGTTTCAATCAGCATTGCAAAGAATGCGATGTAAAACAGATGAAAAAGATTTTACAAAAAAAACATGGAATTTCCTTTCAGGAGGATAGTTTCTGCTCCTAACCATCATTTATCAGGCTATCAAGATCAGCAATATTGTGCGAAGCTTTATATTTGAGAGTCCTTTTCTTGAATTGTTACAGAGCTCAACTAAAGGAAGTGCGAATAAAATATTTTTAAATGCTATCTTGATGAAATATATTTATATTCAGTTAATAAAATATATATGTATTATTATTAATATATAGATATAAATTTAATATTTTTTTTATATATATATATACAGCATTACTTAGCATAAATAGACCGCTAAGGGAGGCTATACATTTTCCGGCCAATTGCTAGTCCACGGCGATACGCAGCCAGATTCGGCTAATACGTAACCAGAATAAAAATGAGCTATCTCTTCACAATTTCCGCGATGCAAAATATTTCGCACACAGCCGCAACACCGGCGTCGGCGTCGTTCCATTTTGTTTATGGCCATTTTATTGCCGTACAATTTTCTTATTTACGGTTCGGCTCTTGATTCATATCGCGTTTACGACTAAGAGCTGATAATATCACCCGCGTCCCCCCGTAAAGTGGCGGAGGGGCTCCGCCCCCAGAATCCGAAGGGCCCCCCGACGACCGATTCACCGAAACAAAACAAAGCATAAAAACTCCCTTGCAATTCACACGAGGCCGTCCGCCAATAAATCCTCATTGTCCATGGGAAACTCAAGCCGGTACAACACTTCGTCTTCTTAATCTCGCCCAAAAGTTGTATCGCCAAACCGTCGGGCCGAGGGGATAGAAGCGGGGGGATCAACTTCCGGGATATAAAAATCTACGTCCCGCTCAGATTTAACATCCGGGATAGTATAAAGCCGCATACTGAATTCTGCACCGAGATAAAATTGTCCTCTTTATGCAGGGGCGCTATAATTCCCTATTGCTGTTAAGCACGAGGATTTGCTAAAAGACATTTTAATAATGGAACGTTTTCAGAAATAATCTTATTTGCTAAGCCTATTTTATTACATAATTTCCATTTGTAAAAAAAAAATAAGGAATCAACAGGTGGAGTACAATAACAGATTTTTCAGAGAGTTTCTCCTAAAGGTAAAACAAATGTCACTAAACATGTCTTACATTTTTATTATATTATTAATTTAATAGAAAATAAAAAATAAAACTAATTTAAATGCATGGTCCTTCAAATAATTTTTAACTCTACTCTTCAAACAATATATATTTTCTAGGATATTAACGCATTTAACACATGCAAAAAATATTTAAAAATGTTAAAGCCTTTTTAAGCAAAAACACTTAACTAACTGAACAGATCTAATAACGTTATTATAATATTAATAATTTTAACATTTTAAGACCATTAATATACCAAATAAATTAGAAGCTCAAAGAGTGAGTCTATTAGGATCTAAAAAAAGATTTTTGATTAAATTTTAAGGACCAGGAATTTTGATATAGAATATCTAGTTTGAGATTATTTTATTGATACACATTAGGAGAAATATTTAACTGTTTGTTGTTGAATCATCCTTTTGCTGTTTAGGACAAAATTAAAATCGAGGCTACTGAATCTCTTAAAAAAATTGATGAAAATGTTTTAAAGACATTTTAAATCAGGTAATCGGAGCCTAAAGAACCTTTTCTAGATGAAGACAACGCACATATTTTCATAAATCTCTCGATTTCTTTTTTATGTACTCGTAAAAGATATTTAAATGTTTGCGTTTGCCTAATTATAAAAAATTTCGCAAACGTTATTCATCACTTCAGATCTTTTTTAAACTCATAATTTCTCTTTATTTCTCGATTGTTATGGGTTGTTAAGTTATTTACAGTGATGGTATTGATAAAAATTTAAAGCAATTATCGTTTTCCAAATTAATTAAGTGTTTTAAAATCCGATTTTTTTTCATTTCATAGATTTAAAAAAATGTGTGGCATATCCCTTTTTAAATCCTAAATCTGAAAATCCTCAGCAAATGGATATTTTCTTCGACTGTATTATTTCCTGTTTATTATGTGAGATATTCCACTAAAATTTATGTATTAATGTAACCAATAAGATTTTGTACATCACTGACAAATATTTCGAGTATAAAAATACCAAAATGTATTCATGTCAACGACGCAATCGATGACCATATTGAAATTTCAAGATTAATAATGGCTGATTCTATAGTGAACATCCGCTAAATTCAATAAAATAATATTAGAAACACATAAACGACGAAGGATCTATATGACAATACCATGAAGGTATCGAATTTATTCTACGATATTTATTGACGTACAAATGCAAAACTTACTTGGTGATTATTGGCTCCTCCCTTATTCACAGTACATCAATCGATTGGATCATTGGCTCCTCCTACGTTTACTGTACTACTAAGGTTCTCTAACTATTTAATAAAATGGATTTATATTCATATTTACGAAGTAATCGATATAGATGCATATCTAAATTGAGGCTTACAAAGCTTTTAACTTTTTGTTTTCATAATTGAATATTAAAAAAAAGCTGATTTACCATATCATTATTTATTAAATAGCTGTATAAAAATGTAATATTTCGCAAAGTCTACTCATTTGATGTCATATGAATATTAAATTTCGGCACACGGCACATGTAAACAATAATGTATACACATCTCCCGAACAAAGATGTATACAAACCGAGATCCGGTAATATTTTATTCGAAAAAAAATTAAAATATCAAATTATTCATATTCCATTATGGAAACCCATGGCACGGCAAGTGAGCAGGGACAATATGATGTGGGAAATAAAGCTCGCCTCGCGAGATTACCATAAAATGATTTAAGCGCAATTCTTGCAGAGACATTTTTGCGACGACTCGCGCCTAATTTACATATTTTCCATTGCCTATGCTCTATTATACATAATAACAAATTTTGGGATTATGAAGGAAGGCCTTCTGATGTCCCGGTCGATTGTGTTCTTCTTTTGGGATTGCCCAAATTAAGTGCGTGATTAATAACGGCGGGGTGCGTGAGCCTGTAGTCGGGACCCGCCGGCTCCATCCATCACCGTGAGTAATGAATCTCGGACAGACTGATGCCTGTATAATACTAAATGGGGTAATGAATGTAATCTGGACCGTGACGAAAATGTATGCATGTTTTTCTAATTTAATTTGTAGTGTAACACGCAGGGAGCGGTGTAGCCCTTAACCGACACCACAATTAGTTAACGCGTTTAATGCGGACCGCTTAATTCTTATGAGATTAAAATACATTTAAAAAATTAAATAAGCAACATTTTTTAAGCTGTAGGTATATTAATTATAAGATTACTAAATTATTTTATTAAAGATAAATTAATGTTACCAATGTTCAATAAGATAACCGCCACTGAGCTGAGTTCGGATATGTTATCAGGGAAATCTATGATTTCTGAGGATTCTTTATAACACTGACAGGAAGAAATAGTTTTGCGGAAACTTTACTCCTACATCATT
>JAGXCT010032431.1:2193-31410 GCA_022495035.1 Philopotamus ludificatus | reverse complement strand
ATCCTTCACATATAAACAGAATTTAAAAGAAAAATAAATACCACCCTACGCAAAATTACGAACGCACCTTGGTTTATTTGCAATACACAAGGACCTTAAAATCCTACCTCTTAAAGACCTTATAAAAAAATATGTCACTCCTTTTTACAATAACCTTAAAAAATTCATAAATATAAACCCATCCATTTCCTCCTCTCTAACTCTGACCCTATATACTTCCAATCCTATCATAGAATCCCAGTACCTAAAACTATACTACTTCCTTCGAAAAAATAGAAAACAAGATAACACAAATAATAATTCAGATCTCCTTTTCCGAAATTAGGTAAAATCATTTCCAATTTAGCTTCAAATAATTTAAAAACTTAAGCTTAAACTTCTTAGCAACATTTAGCTTGGTTCTCTTCCTATCTCTTTTATTGCTTCTCGATTAATTTAAATATAATAAACATAATAACGACTTCTTCGCTGCTTCAATGTTTTTTTATTTAATAATATGGTTTATCCTATTATTTCGTATTAACATATTCTTTTTATTTATTTTTTCCGTTTATGCTTTCTTCAAAAGCTGTCAACCACTGTGTCCTGTGCAAAAAATTTTTTTTTTCTATATTCTTTACGATCAACATTTTGTATAAACTTGGTATTCAAATTTTGATAACTAAAAAAATATATATTAATATTTAAATGTATAGATGAAAATTCGATGATAATGGAAGTAAATATAATAAATAAAAATACAATTCTATTTTTATTTTTCAATGAGTTTATTACTTTTATAAATTGTTTATTATTAGTATATTACATATAAATATGTATACACTTTGCAATATTTAAAACAAATTGAATTAAACCGAACACTTATTTAAATCATACATTATAATAATTTATGCTGCTCGCTATAAAACATATAAATATTTTTGCAATCAAATATCATATATAAAAATATACCGAACAAAATAAATAATAATACGTAGGTTTTTCCTAGAACCTTACATTATTTTTAGTACAAATTATTCTATAAATAATTATATTTATTATTTTTATTAATAAAACAGTTTAATTTGAGATAACTTTCACATAAAAATAGAATAAACGAATATATTTTTTGCCATATTTCGATAGTATTAGAGAATATAATGGTCTATATGAAACACGATCGGCATTCACTTCTGATGAGATTCATGAAAGCACTCGAGCTGTAATATATATTTGTAGAGCCATTCTCTGAAAAATGATACTTTGGCCAATGGAATTCGGTAATGTATCGCCGAACCTGGCGCAGGGGTTTTTAAAGTGTCCAGGAAAAGGTCCCGGGGCAATGACAGGATGGATTAGGTTCAATTCGCAGATTAGGCAAATTTCTCGAATTCTACGAGGGTGTCGCATTTGCATAACGAAAAAAAAACTTGAGCTACAAAAGTGTGTCGAGAAGCCCCGGCTCCTCGAAATCTCATCAGGGCTGCTAAAAATTACAAAGGGGAATTGCCGGAAGATTTGCATTTAAGTATTCATGATTTGGCACAAACAGAATAAGCGATTATGGATAACCGAAATCTATTTATGTTTATGGCGACCCTCGGAAGGGTCGCTGGTGTGGGTAGTCCCAAACTTCGGGACCCGGGGAACTCTAATTAGAGTTATATCGACTGATGGGTCGATTGGAACAACGGCCGCGTTTTCGGTTGCCGATCGCTTAAGACACTTGGAAACTTTAACAGGATTACACGGTTGAAAAGAAACGAGCCGGGCTTAGGGGGTGCGGATATTGAGAAGGTCTGGAAATCTGCAGAGCGGGCGTTAATGTGTTAATTTTATTCATTGGCCGCCTCGAGACCGCAACAGCAACGGACTCTGCAGAAGGACGACTCGCGAAAGTCAACGTGCGTAATCATAAGTGATGGTATCCACGATTGTTCTAATGAAAGTGACTCGGGTGTTTGCATATATTCGCGCAAAATATTTCAAATTTAATTATCGCAAACATGGCGGGGGGATCATGAGCGTGTGAATAAGTTATGCATACAGAGTGTTGGATGAATTTGATATTGCGGCTTTATATTTAACTTTATATACGTGCAAATGCTAATTTATTAAAATGAAACTTGAATTTTCAGCAAGTTGAGTAACGCGGAAAGCTTCATCGTTAAAAAGTATCACAATGAAAACTGTCAGCCACCTCCTCCTCGGCTGCCGCATTACGACGCCTAACTTTTTTCAATTAGACCGACAAATTTTGCCTATTGTCTTGAAACCGCATTTGCAGACTACTTTAATGTTGCGACTTCTAGAAACCGTTTTATATCGCGGCATAAGAAAAAACATAATTTTAAATTAAAATATTTTATTAAATGTAAAAGATTTTTTGTTCAATTAGAAAAATGATATTCTTAACTATTTAAAAACATTTTAAAAATAATAAATAAAATAAGTTTATACATATAATTTTAATTAATAAATTAGAAAAATAATTAATGCATTATTTGTGTATTAACCTAACACAAATGTAAATATACAAAATTATATTAATCTAATATGTATTCACCACTGTTAAATATAACCTACTTCCATCTTATTGGCGACTTGTTGTGGGTTTAGATCGAGAGTCTGATTGACTTGCTCATTATTAATTAAAGTTTTTCTATTCAAAAAAATCTGTAAGGAACAGAAAAGGTGCTAGTACGTAGGAGCAAAATCTGAAGAGTATGGTGGATATAGAAAAACAGACCAGTTGAGCTTCAGAATATTTTGTTGAGTCACTTTTGTCGTGTGTGGTCTGGCGTTATTGTATAACAGGATAACGCCTTTCTGATTGACGAGTGCAGGACGCTTTTCCAGTAATTTGCATGAACTTTTTGCAGCTGCTGAACCTTTGTATCGGCAGTAATCTTTTCGTTGCGCTTCATCAGCTCGTGGTGGATTATTTCTCGACTATCCCACCATACACACAATAAGGTTTACTTGCCAAGAATATTAGATTCAGTACGGTTGATCCGTATTCAACCATTGTCTTTTGCGGACAATATTTAAATATGTGATCTATTTTTCATCGCCTTTTATTGTGCTGTCCAAAAAATTGTCAATTTTATGATGTGAGAGGAGATTTGTGTCAATAGATATTCGGTCCGTCTTATTTTTGGTCACTGAGATTAAGTGGTACCCATATGCCTAACTTGGTGACTTTCCTCAATTTTTCAGGTGGAGATAAGCTGTAGATTGTAACGTATTGAGTTTCTCTGCCATTTCCCCTGTCATTTGACATGAATTTTGTTTCAATATCGCATTTAAAAAGTCGTCATCAAAGTCGGAAGGGCGACCCTCCCTTTGTATTTTTTTTAAGTGTTCGGAATAACCCTACTATAACGTCCATCTCACTAGATAATTGTCGAATAACTGAAAGGCCACTTATCTATCTAGTGCAAACAAAAATCCTCTTGTCGGGTGACTCACTGCGAGTAAATAAATACAAACAATAGAAACTATCTACCAGAATCGGAGGTTATTTATGACTCAACCTAATATTTGTATAAATTTATCTTAAATAATGAAAGCTGCCATGTATAAGCTTAGGCTACTGCTAAATTAAATCAAAATAAAATGGAACCCCATTACATATAATTTACGACTTAAATATTTAAAATTTAAATAAAATTTAATTGAGTAGAATGTTAAATTAGCTTTATTCCCTTCAAATTCACACAAAAACCTGATACTGGATTGAAAATCTTAAACGAATCAAAGTGACTATTTTAAATGCAATGCTTTACAATTACTTATCCATCTACGTTTTCCGCTTTCATGAAGGATTTTTTGTCATCCCCTTCAAAAATTTAAAAAGGGGTTTTACCACAACAATAATAAAATAATAAAGATTATTTTCAATCAAAATATTCCATTAATGTAATACTTGGCAAAGTACTTCTTCAAGCGGTTGGTTGGCGCAGTACATAACCTCCTTGTACTGTGCGAGTTGCCCTTATGGGCGACCTCACTACCACCATCGAGCTAGTTCGATGTGTGCTCTTCGCCAAATGTAGCGGGGACAGGTGCTCCCGGAAACTCTCCGATAGCCAGAGCTATTATATCTCAACCACTTGGCCGACTATGTACATATATTTGATGTTAAATATCCGCATTTCGTTGATCTTTTATATGAGATTTTATAATTTCATATAACAGATTAATTAATGACGGTATTTTATCATTTTTATTATTTAGCATATTTATTGTATTTATTTACATTTATTTATTATTTTTTTTTATGCGTGATTGGCGACCTGTAAAATCTGTAATGTCAATCGGGCGGCACTTCTTTCTATGGAATAAATAAAATAAAATAAATAAACCTCATTTATGTGTTTAATTTTTATTACAATTTCTACTGTATATTATTAATACGTAGTAAGATAAAAAAAATCATTCAGAGTACAGTTTTTAATAAAAAAAATTAATGCGCATTTTCAACAAAATTCATTGGATATTATAACTTTTTTAATATTTTAAAAAGATTTTAGAAGGAGTTATATATGTGCATTTAAAGACCAGGAGGTCAAGAACGTCAACGTCGGGGTTTAAAGGAATGGAGTTTAGTGGTCTTTTTAAACTTTTCTACTCCATAAGCCAGACGTATTGGGGCTTAAAAGATTTTTTTTAGTAAACAACAAGCCTTTTCATTTAATGTAAAAAAATAATGACTTTTTTTAATAGAATATCAGAACAAACTCTATAGATTCTTTTTATTCATTTTCCCAATGCATATTGTAAAAAAATATAATAATTATAATTCATAGTTTTGACTAAAAATGGGCAGTTTGGAAAGGATAAAAATATTAATATTGATATTGGAAGACAAAATTTGGAAAACCTAGATTAGAACTAGGATTATATTGAATTATGATAGAAATTGATTGATTTACAATAAAAAAATATATAAGGACAATCAAGTTAATTTATGAAAACATTTAAAATAAAATATACTATTCTCATTAATAAAAAAAATGTAAATATATATTTAGAACATGTTTTTAGTAAAATATATTAAACCTACATATTTACATTGATGTATTTCTGTCTGTTAGGATTAATTTGATATTTTTTATAAATCAGAGTAATTAATATGCGCTTTTATCTCTTTAGCGGCGTAAGTAACACGTACTCTCGTAGAAATAGTTAATTAATATTATTTATAATTAATTATGTCGTTACTTTCACTACTGTCGACAAGATGTATAGGTATAATTTTTTTTATATAGAACTTAATGAATATCGCTAAAACTTGAATCGAGCTTTTGGCTCGTTTGATAAAAAACTGTTCTGAGAAAAATTCCGAGATCCTTGATCTAAGTTAATTATAATCACTCTGGATTCGTTTTATTGCTTTGATGACAATTGATTAATTTTACAATAAATTGGACTAAATAATGATTATATAAATTAAATTATAGTTTTTATTTATTTACGATTAACTGAAAATACATGTAAATGGCGAATTCCTGAACCAGACTGCCAGCATATCATGTATCTTTGGGTTAAACTGTCGATGTTTGTTTTTCGGGCGATTGTTCGGCTCGTTCCTGTAATTGTACGTTCAGGTCACGTGGCTCCAGATCGCAGGCTCGGTGATTGAATTTCAATGTCCAATACAGGAATCATCCATTTTAGTCTCGTTATCATCGAAAAACTCTGCCGGCAATCACTTTGTTATCGTTGGAAAATGCGCTTGCAGAATTTTAAAAATTGTTCCAGCCACATGCGACACGGGCCGAAATTGAACATCATAATTAATACATTAGGACCGAAAATGTTTTATGAGAATCTCACGTAGACTAGGGCGCCTCGAAGAGTACATGGAAAGGGAAAAGCGGGTCCTTTCTGTAGCCCTTTTTCAAGTGAGCGAGCGTCCCGAGTCAGTGGAAGCCTCTTTCAGTCTAATGGCACAATAGCCATGAATTCCATCAATGAAAGGAGCCGTCGCAAGTGCCTGGCTGTGTACACTCGTTCGCATTTTAATGGAAATGAAAGTCATACTGCTCAAACACACGGCCGGCTTTTCAAATAAATTGGCACTGGCGACAATTGGCGACAATTTGTGTCGCAGCCGGTAGCTGTTGCCACTCGCCGCCAAATCTACCGGCGCAAATTTAATGGCGTCGCTCGTTTGCGACTCGGCGACGCTGTTGCTTGTCGCTCAATTATACGGATGATTCGATTGGATGATCGAATTATTCCAAAGTGCAGGAGGAGTGGACGGAGAGTGGCTATAAACAATAATTTATTGCTAAACGTTTTTTTTATTAAATAAATATAGAATTATATAGTAGAATTCATGTAGTTGATTTAACCCTTTCAGTGCGGGGCGCATGACGTACATGCGCATACAAATCGTGTCCAGGGTGCGGCCGCATGTCGTACATGCGCGAGATTCTTTAAAACTTTAACTTGTCGTTACATGTAAACTAGACCGAGTAAAGTTGGTGTTTATTTAAAAAAATCAGCTAATACTTGCTATCAATAAATATACAACATATCACAAGGGAATTTATGGAACAGCTAGCAATATGTAAATATAGACGAGTAACGATTCAAATCTCGCAGTGGTAATATCGGTATCTCTGGCTCAGGGGTTGTTAAAGGGTGTTCCACGTACATTATGTTCCACGCGTAATACGGATGTAATGGAGTATATAAAAGAAGAGTGCATTTCGCGACAGTTTGATTCGCATTCCCGGTTTTTCACTTAATCTCTGTTTGAGCAATTGATATTTGATTTATTATTGAAAATAAAGCCAGATCGAGTTTATTTTTTAGTTAGATGCTGTAATCAACATGTTTGCATAAATCTCTTACAGAAAAATGGTCTAATATAGCGGTAAACGGTGAATACAAATTTACCTCGCCAAAAAAATAATTTGGTCCAAAACGGCGCCGCACTCAGATGCAGAATCGTGTTTAGACCCGCCGCATTGAAAGGGTTAAATTGAATTGTACATCATATATTTTTAGATATATTGTTATTGATTTGAAAATAAGCGGCCGCCGCGGGTAAACCAGCGAAATTAAAATGCAATTTTAACCATTCAATAATTTAAAAATATCACGCTTAACAGTTCTAATCAAAATCAATTTATCGCAAAAAATATGTTAACCCTCATTTTATCATGCATTTTTGTCCTCTCTATAAATGACTTTTATTGTCTGCAATTGCGAAATATAAATAAAAACAACAGTATGCGTTTAAATTCGTTCCATATCGGATGCGAGAGAAAAGATTTTTCCACTAATATCATGAATAACTATTTTTATTAGTGGCGTACGGTGAGTGTTAATGTTGGGTGTGCTGTATGTGGAGAAAATACGGTTTATTCATATATTAATTATATTCTTCGGTTTTGCGACATAATTTTTTCAATGATACTATCGTAAAGTGTCCCCTTCTGTTTTAGTTTTATGAGTATTTTTTTCTCCATTGATATTAGGCTTAGGCCACATCCTAACGTCCACGGCCGTCCACTTTCCTGACTAGCTTCGTGAGCTTCGATAGCATGTTTTATTTTTGTATACAGAAGAAGATGAGCGTTTTGCTAACGCAGTGGTACTTGGAATAATTAAAATTATATTTTCTAGCTTATAAACTTCTTGAAACCCCGACTCAAGATTATTTTTTTCCATGAATTTTACTAATTCATGAACAGATTTTTTTAAAAATACGGAGCATGAATAAATAACGGTAAGCTCATTTTTTAAACGTAAATAATTAAACAATGTTCCATAAAAAAATAAGATTAATTAATTAATTATTCGGAAAAGTTTCTTTAAATTGAACATATTTTTCATTCATAAGGAGGTGGAAGTATTTTAATTTTGACATTGCAGAAAACCGGCATTCGATTTGATTGCATACGCTATCAACTATTGTATTAAACAACTGACTAAATTCTGTCTTTTATTCAAAAACTGAATCATTATTTAACAGTCTGTGGTCATGTTTATTATTTTTTTTTTCAGATACATAAGAATCCCATAATTATTCGCCATTATTCTCTTGCTCACTTCTGAGTAACAATACAATATATCCAATTATTTAAATTGTAGAATATTGTATAATAATACTTCAGTAATTTCGAATAGTTTAAAAAATATGTGTAGTAGTTTTCGAATTTGAGAATCTTCAAAAAAAATAAAAAAAAAACCTCGCGCTTTTATTACGGTATCAGAGTTCCATATTTCACAATTATTCAGGAAGTCTCGAAAAAAGTCTATGAATTAATATTTTTATTCTTGTACTGTTTTACTTAAACAATAAGGGTAATTCCATCTTGTAGGTGCTACTGAAGGTAATTTTCTTGCTACAAACACTTGTAAAGCAAGTATTCGTTTTGAAGATATAGAAAAGAATGCTGATAATCCATTTAGAGTTTGAAAGAATGATCTACACTCTTTTATATTCGATCCTGACAACCACTCATCTTAATCATATTTTGAAAATTAAAAATGTCTAGTATATTTTTTTTTTATCCTTGTGTTTATTAAATAAGTTTGGAAAGGGCAGACGTGGTCTACCAATTTTAATAATATTATCTTATCATCATGTTTCCATTGAGCGGAGTGTTTAAGGCTGTTTCAGCACTATACAGTTTTGCGCTACGGCATTAAGCCACTTTTAAAGCGTGATTTCTTCAGCTGGGACTACGCGAGCATTACTGCATGCGGTTGCGCACGTGTAAGGTCGTGCAGCGGGCATAGCGCACGCCTGATACGTGATACGACATTCTGCCGGCCGTTTACAAAAATACTTTAAATATTAAATATTCAAACCTTAAATATTTTTTCATGTTCTATATTTTGTGGGTGTGCGGCGAACACCTAGCACAACCTGAACATACCACCCTGATTTTTATTCACAGAATAAACCATTTTATTCAATTTAAAAAATTCGCGCTGCGCGGCTTTTTAGGTTTTATCGACGATATCACCTTACGGATAACCCAATAAATATTTTCAAATACTTTTTTGGAAAAAATATTATAAAAAGACATATATTCTTATAGATTCGACTAAAAGAAGACAGAGTGGAAAGCGTTAAAGTAGTTTATATTATTCTAATATTTTTAAATTAAAAATAATTCTCGTACATTTTGTGTAGATTTTTTTTAATCACAATTTTTATATTTAAATTATAATTAATAATTAGAATCAACAATGTAAAACTTAAAAATAAATATAATTTCATTTCAAGTATAGCAAAGATCTCTTATAATTATCATGTAAAATTTATTCCAAGAAAACAAACAAACTAATCTACGGCTTATAATACTATTTATCTCGAGTTGCCTCAGAATATAATACCTAGTATTCTTAGAAATTTTAATAACTTAACAAGTCTCCGTAGACTTATTACGTAAAATTCCAATTTACGGTTTAAACTTAAAATATTTTCTTGTTGTGTAAATTGTGTTATTATTAAAAGTTTTAAAATTATATATTTTATTAATAATATAAATTTACACATTTTTATTTTAATTTCGTGTTTAATAATTGATATTTTTTATTATGTTGGTACACTTGTTTATGACATATCTTGACATTGATAATTAAATTGGATGCCTATCATTTTTACTATTATTTTTTTTTAAATGTTTTTTTGTGATCGGCGATTTGTCTCTTGTAGAAAAAAAGAAAATTATTTTTTAGCGAGACACCATTGTAACGTACCAGCCTTTGTATTCGTCGAACATGATTTTATGCAACTTTATCCTATTCCTAAAGATAGAATATATAAAGACGATGTTTTCCCAATATTGAGGAGATAAATCAGTACTCTAACCGTCAACCGTTTCGAACCGTTATTTTTTTTATTACATTTCGATTTATTTAAAATTAATAATCGATTTTTTGGGTTATTGTTTAGTTTATTTTTTGAAATGTTTTATCAAATATAAACCATTTTTAAGTCAAAACGAAATCCTGAAGCTGAACCGAAGAGCAATAACAATACATTGGTTTATTTTTATTAAAAGGATTTTAAGTATAGGTAGCTATACTTAAAACTAAATAAACAATTATTTTTTTGGAACAAAAAGTAAAACTAAAATAATACATACTTTTTAATTATGCCAGAAAGAAAATCGAACCAAAATATAAGAGTTCAAAAACCCTGAGATAATGTTTTTATTTGTTAAAAAATGGGAAATTTTAATACCTCAATTTTTATATTTGCTGGTCATGACTCTTAACACATCCGTCTCGGCGGCTCGAAAACAACATCGTCGTTCGAAAGGGGTCTCTCAGATACCCCAAGGATTAGAAGTCAAGATATTCATGTATACTTCATTAATATTTTGACATTTTATTTAAAAATGGATTATTCTAAAAACAAAAATAGTTATTATGATAAACTTTCTAATTCCTTCCATATTTTGGATTTTTAAATAATCAATAGAAAGCGTAAATGACAACGCTTTCGATGATGTGTCCGCTCAGACAGCTCTCGCTGACGACTGAATTACGAGTTACTCGCACGTTTCACTCGCACTTGGCATATTGTACCGTTTGCGAGCAAGAAAAAACATCGCGCCCATGGTAACAGTAGCAAATATTGTTTTATTTTTTTTGTTTTGCAATTGCATACAATTAAGAATAATGATTATTTACAATATCTATTCTTAAGACTTTTAAAGACAAATTAAAAAAGTTTGCGACATGTAGGACATCAAAAGTTTTATTCCAGAAAAATCCAACATATTTTTGGGAGATCAAGGGATCATAAGTTTGTTTCCCACAAACTCATTGACTTATATTTTTATTATACGAGTAATTCAAACAAGCTTTACAAAAAAATGTTTCTATCTCTGAACCAAATCACCTTAAAAGTTTTCTGATCATTTTTTTTAATTGCCGAACAAACGCATTTTATTTATCATATTTTTATAATTACTTAAAACTCTTTGATTTTGAATCTCTGAATT
Organism: Philopotamus ludificatus; assembly: GCA_022495035.1. Lineage (NCBI taxonomy): Eukaryota > Metazoa > Arthropoda > Insecta > Trichoptera > Philopotamidae > Philopotamus > Philopotamus ludificatus. The sequence continues at coordinate 20,446 of JAGXCT010032431.1, read as the reverse complement.
CATTAACTGAATCTCAAGTCAATTTTTTGTTATTCAATTGTATTGTTTGAATTTTTAGAAATTATTTGATTAGGTTAAAGACAAAGCATAAAATGTGAATCATAACAAAATATAAATTAAACAGATAAATTATAAATGTTATCTTAAATCAGTTATGATTTAATTAAACCTAATATAATTATTTTTTTAGATATCATTTATTATTATTTAATTATAAATAAGTCTACCGAATTTATATACCAGCCTACTCTGTTTTTTCTAAATTACATGATTCAAAAAATTATCGCCGAGTTGCTTAAAGCAAAAAAATATTATTTTATATTAAAATAAGTCAGTACATTTACAAAGAGATGTATGAACCGCGGGGTCAGACCGGGTAGATTATTAGACCGGAGCCTGTGTCCGAAAATATTTTTTGCATGGAAATATGAAATTGAAACAAATGCGGGAGTCCTCTCGCAGAACATGCGTGATGAGACCCAGGGGGGTTCAACCGCAGCGCGCTGACCGCAGCCCTGTCACGGAGGCCTGCCGGCTGACAAGCCCTGCAGGGACTGAAAATAAGGCCGAATAACACTGAAAGAAATTTTCGTATGCTTTTTTTTTGGCGTAGTTTAAAGCTGATTATGTAGTAAAGTGTCGACACGTCAATGTTGAATTTTAAAACTGGTACGTTCGCCTCTCAATTATCTTCCGAAGGTGCCCTTCCCCTCTCTGCAGGTCGTCGGTAACCCCCTGAAGGTGTTCACACGCGACGTCCCGCGTTGGTTTACATGATTTAGCGATGTGTATTATTGCCGTGTAATTTAACAGGCGATAAAGCAGAAGGGGTTCTCCGTCAGAACAAAGGGCCAAGGTGAGGGCCCCATGAATCAATCATGACGGAGGTAATGTTGTAGAATACATTATACGGGGCCCGCGATACGGTCAGTTGGGCCCCGTAAACAAGGGGCCCGCATTAGGACCCCGGCCCCTAATGTGCGGTCGGACCCCTGCTAAAAAGATTTTCACGCTTTTCCACTGGACACCGTTGTGCAAGACGTACTACGCGATTAGACAAGAAAAATATAAGATTATCCTTAAATGGGACTATAATTGTAAAATGATGCTAGATTTTATATTATTTTATTTTTATTCAGATATGCATTCATAAGAGATTTATTATAAAAAAGTTTAATGTTATTAAATGGTAATCTCTTTAATAGCATATACCGTATTAAGTGCTAAGGTGTCAAATTTTCCCCTATAAAAGATATCATTTTAGGCCAATGAAGATATTAGAAACTTATATCAACTGATTTATAGAAAAAATAATAACGGCTTAGAAAAATATTTACAAATCATCAGGTGTATGATTTTAAAAATCGCGAATGTCGCGTCTGGTAAAAATATTTTATCAAAAATTCTTTCTAATAGTAAAAAATCGAACACACCAAAACGCCTTTTTGACAGCCAATAATAAACTAAGCATCAAATAAGTGTTTTCTTCAACCCTGTATATAAAAAATATTATTATAATATAAATGGATTAACTTATAAATGTTTATGCAATGAAGCTATTAAAATTATTTCCCCAATGAATATGAATTAATATTTAATTTAGTTATAATCAGATGACAATTATTATTTTAAATATATATTTATGTACATATATAAAAAGTGTAGTTAACCAATTTCAAATGTGGGTAATACTTGATTCAGATAATTAATAGAGAAAACTCTGTATGCATGTTTCGAATCTCAAAGAGAATTTAATAGCGGGTTAAATAATTTCATAAATATTTTAAAACATAAAAATAATATATATTTACAGATAATTGAATAATCTAATCAGATTTTTCAATTAACAGATATTTTTCTAATATATAAAAGAAAATATATGCAGTTGATGTTGGGTGTATAATAAATGGAAACCTCTAAATACTTTTTGTTGAAAAAATACTTATGTACTTATAAAAAACTTCTTAAGAAATCTATAAAACGTGATTTTATCAATTGAAGGCAAATTATAATTATAAAAAACAAGAAATTTATACAGAAAAAGGGACGGAAAAAGGGTCAGCTAAAGCTTTGGTGAAAGCGAAAAGTGCCTTCGTATAATACTGAACATAAATGAAACAATAAAAACTAGTTTTTACTACCTTATTGTAAAATAAAAATAGAATAATTATTTTAAAAAAAATACTAGGTGTTCTGGACAAACATTTTTTTAATTAATTCATAATCATAATAAAACATATTTATTTTATATCATATCGTTTATAATTTAGTTTCTTTCCATGTATTTTTTTTCTTTTATACCATTTGATAATAAATCACTAAATTTTGACAAAAATGGTGTATGTAGTCTGATTTTCTTACATATTAATAAACCATTTTTTTCAAATAAATAATAATAGCGAAAGATCGAGTGAATAAGGTGGATGGGGAATAATTCTCCAGACAATCGTCCCACGTAATTTTAGCCGTACAGGATCATAATGTTTTCAAAATGATTAGCTTTCTTTCAAATATTGTAGGTCGTTTATTTTTATAACCTCGTTCCAACGACTAAATTAATGTAATGTAGTAATAAAATGTAATGAAATGGCCATGTGTACCTAGATTCAATCAAGTTTAGCCACATTCGAATTCACCCACCCTGTATGTCTTCTTTTTCAGGTGCCTTTTCCGAAGGTGATTCACCAAAAAAAGAGAAGAACACGCCTAGCGAGGTAAAGGGGCAAACAGTTACTGACAATTATTTTCTAAGTGCACGTACATATTTAAAATGCACATTAATAATATATATAAAGGGGCCTCGACTTTTGCACATAATTGGTTCCTGAAAAATGCGCGAATGTTGAATGTTCGAAAGTAGAGGGATGTAAAAAAATATATCAAAATCAGGATTTCTTTAACTACGCACATATACTATGTACTCACTAAGTATAAAAAAATATATTCTCTTCATAAACTTGTCAAGGGTTAGTTTTATTTTAATACTTTTTTTCTTTTCTTCATAGAGTTCTGTAACATGTACTATTGTAGGATCGCTCTACGCACTTGAGAAATGCGTTCTCCATTGGGATCACATTCTTCCATAATATTCAAAAATGTCTCGAGATGCGTAAAAGCTTCATTCATGTTTTTATTGTTAAGGACTTGATGATTTCTTCTAGTTCTTCTTCCTCACTTTCAATTAGTATACTATTTTCGTTCTCTTGTCGGTCCATTAGAAATTCATTAGTCAAGGGTTCAGAATTAGATTCAATCATCTCATTAACATCTTCACTGTTAAGTTTAGATGGTTTATGACCAGGGGAAACTGATTCGTCCTTTGATAAGAATGTACGATTAGGCAACTTCTTCCAAAATAAACCTGTCTCATCTTCATAGAGTATATGACTAGTGGTATATTCTCCATCTTCAATCATTTTGGACAATGACGAAATAAAGTCTTTTGCAGCATCTTTATCCGCATCAGCTGATTCTCCAGTGAATTTAATATTGTGTAAAGAATGCCTTGTTTTAAAATTTGAAAACCAGCTGTTACTTGCATGAAAAACTGGGTTAGAATCTTCGTTTAGTCTAGCCTTCCAATCTTTATGCAAACTAAGAGCCTTAGCTTGAATCATTGAAGTACTCGGAGGGATGTTTTCTTGATTTTGATTACTTATCCAATAACACAAAGATTTCCCCATTTCATCCATCACTATGCCGTGCCTTTTGGAAGCAATTTTTGAAAATAAACGATTTTTCAAAAATGTGCGAAATAGCGAATTTTGCGAAAGTCGAATGTGCGAAAGTTGAGGTCCGCTTGTATACGAAAATTCTAATTTGTTCTTGAAAATATTGCGTTTTGTAAAATAAACGCTCTAGGAGGAATCGCTATACAAAAAACCGCCGCAAACGCTATAAAAAATCTTATTATGGTTTTACCTATTATTTCGTTTTTACATATTCTTTTTGTATATATTTTTTCAGTTTATGTTTTTGCTGTGACTGTGCCGAGGAGGCAGCGAAAAATTATAATGTAATTAAATATGTAACAACTAATCAATATGTATAAATTATGTAAAACCCAGACGAAGAGTAAAATGGCCAGAAACTAAAGATGTTTTATGATCAATTAAAAACAAAATATATGATAAGAAATTGACAACCGAACCACAGCCGACGGTCAAAGAGGACTATAGCGTCATCATTCTCTCTAAGCTCGTGAAATTTAATGGCGCTGGCTATATTAAAATTAATTTCCTGTTTTAATGCAAGCATACGTCGGCCATAACCTAAACTGCAAGTGTCGGTCTTCGTGGCAGCAACACATTAAAAGTTGTGCGAGTACACGTGCGGCCGGCCGAGTCATCGAATAATGAGCGGTGGCAGAGAATTCGCAATCGTCTCCGCCCAGCCCTCCTCCGTGCCCCGGTAAACTTTTGGCTCGTAGTGCAGTTCGTAATTGCCGGGAAGACCGCGCCGGATGTGGCGGCGCTGCGGGACGTGCTCCGGTCGGATGTTCTGGTCAACTGGACTGCACGGCGAGCTGCTGCGTCAAATGTTTTGCAACTCCGCCGCAATACAAAGCCACCACACCCCGTGCTAGATGAGATCCATATAGGTCCCCAATTAAAACTATGCGGGAGACGCTCCGGATTATACTCCGATAACTGGCATCCGATCAGTTCTAGAGGAATAAGGGATCAATAACCAATTTAATTTTCAGGCATATCTATCAAATAAAATTATTAAATAATTTTATTTTTAATTTCAGTTATAAAATTGGATTAACCCATTCCATTTGGGTCGCGGGGTCGTGGGGTCGTTAGCACCACGTTAACTCGGCACACAGTATTCATGATGGACACCCGACCAACTACTAACCATGTATAATGTTGGCTAACTATAGAGTTCAAAAGACATCCGGCTATAACAACACGGTTGTTAAGTCGCTGCTATTCTGTTCGTGGCGAATATTATTTTTTTAATGAGCGGGGTAAACGAGATAATTTCATATTTTATGAAAATTGCTCTAAAATAAATTTTCTTTTAACAATTATTAATTTTAAATTTATCTTTTACGTTCATTTTAAAAAAACAGGGATATTAACTGAGATTTCAAATCAAATTAACTGCTTTAAATCGTTATTTATCGTAATAATTATATCGCAGTTAGTTTTTATTCTTTTTTTTGGGAATAAGCATAATACGTGAATTGATACTATACTATAAATAATAATCATACTAATTAATTGAAGATATTATTACTAAGATTATAAATATAAATTTTATGATAATAACCGAATACTGAACCGATATATTTTTTATTCCCATAAAAATAACGGTTTATTTCAGTTTTTTGTTCAGTTCCGGCTCGAAGTCCTGATATAAAAAAAGCCTATGCTCTTAATCGATTCGTTTTCATTTAGTTTCGTTCAGATTTTTTTACCTTGAATAAATAATAGAGACTTACTAAAGATTTCTGTAAATTATGTAATTCATATTTCCAAAAAAATAATAAATAAACGCGTAAAAAAATCATGTGGATGATCAATACTGATAAAATGATACGTTTTTATTTCATTTATATCATAATGATTTCCTGTATAAGTTTAATTTAATTCTGAACCGATTTAATCGTTAAAAAGAACAAAAAGACAGTAATGGCGTTAAAAATACTTTCCTTTTTCTTACTATTTTTTATAATTTTTGTTATTTGGCAGGATTGTTTATGGTACATATTTCTAGTCTAAGAACATATTCTAAAAAATAATTGGTTTGAAACTAATTATTTCAACTAATTCTATTTTTAAAACTGCATTAATTTATGAACACAGTTTAAAAAAATCCACCTGTTGTTTTTGGCACGAGAAGATTTAAAAAAATACAAAATGAGGAGATTGCTGATTTTTGGAGCATCACTTTACATTTGTATGATCTCCATGACCTTTTTGCGCGGTTTTTCATGAAAGCGCGTAAAACGAGGGATCAGTGTATACATATATATTCAATATTCATAATGCTTCAAAAGTATAACGCATATAGCTGCATAGAAAAATATATTAAATAATACATAAAAGCATAGAAAAATGTAATAAACAAAATAAAATATAACTCGAATCCTGAATGATATTAATATTGCGCCAACATGCAAATACCTCATTTTTATACTATTGTTATAAAAATGAAGTATTCCATTATTGTGCACCTGAAAACGATTTTAATAAAAATACTTTGTCCCAATGAACTATGTTTAATTTAAACGGTTTCAGAACGAATTCTGCAAATTTTAATAAAACATATTTTTCATTTCATCTCAAGTGAGTAATATTATTTTAAACTAGCATGTTTTGAAGTATACGTAAATTAAAACAATATGTATAAATTGTTCTGCTGTTAAAAAAGGATGAAAGTTCTGAATTTATTTGTATTTTTTTATAGCTGCATAGCGGATAAAACAGAGCAGAAATGATTTATTGATAATATAATTATTCTCATAGTTAATGCGGCAATTAACAACGATCGGATAGTTATCTATATGTGATTACAAAATTCGTTTAATGAATGTGTGTAATTAGCTGATATTGCTAAAAAAATATTATTTGATACATTTTTCATATTTTTAAATAATAATCGACAATGAAGCGAATTGGTTTGCTGAGATTTTCTCGCGTATTGCAAATAAATTGCCAAGCAGCTATTCGCACAAAATAATGATATCAAACATATATTTTGAAGTTTTCCGTTTTCCCCCGTTGAGCTTCAACAAAATATTGTTGTGCTGTAATGAAAGAAATACCTGAACACAGAAGTTTTCCTCTTCACCCCATGCGGAATCAAAGCCTCGGCATTGGCTACCATTCGTGCGCTCGGATTCTTCCGCCCCGTTCGCCGGAGAAAGTAATTTCGCATTCTGACGTAATTGGAGAGATCTATTTAAAGTTTCCAACATAACCAGGACTGAGAACTATACGGCGCTCTGTGTTAGTTCCGGGTTAATACGGATATACTGCTTGTTAAGTGCGGACCGTGTAAATCTGACCGTGGCCTCTGCCGGCTAACTTTCACAATGGAGGAAATTCGTTTTGGAATATGAAGCGGCGGAGAATTAAATAATTCCATCCAATCATATTACATTGCTGAATATATATTCACGTTTTATTGTGGTAAATCGGAACAATCAACTATGAAGAAGGCAATTATCGCATGAAACTCTGTATATTTAATTAAATGCATCATAAGATGCTATGAATTTAATTTATTTCGATTAATAAAAATCGAATCGAAGTCAATAATTGTCAGAAATTTTTAATGTTGTGATGGTACATTTGTCTTTCATCTATTCAGACATCGCCAGCAAATTTGAATTCTTATTTTATTGTTAATCATCAAAAAAGTTTCAAGTATTTTAATGTTATTTTTTTTCAGAATTTTAGCAAAAAACTAATATTTAAAAATGACTTATAGCATTAATAAATTATTATTTTTCTAGTAATCAATAATCTACAGTCGATTTGTTTATATTAACAATTAACACCAGTTGTTACGATTTAAAAACAGATTTTTATCTAAGTTAGTAGAGTCGGATATGTCAGACGATAACAATGAATTAAGCTTCATAACACTAGCCAGGAGGTAAGAAAGAGGAAGTGACCCATTACCTCCGCATGTTTTATAAAAATATTTATGTAGGTAGTTTGGCCCGTTGGAATTAATTAATTTGATGCCATCTATCCTTCTTTAAATAAATATTTAGAAAACAAATAATATCAATTGCAATCCATCTGAAATAATATTAAAATAAACCAATGTCGTGGTTCGATACTTTTGGGGGATATTAGTGTTAGAAACTCATTCCCCTTGCATCTTTAGAGTCTTTCGAATCTTAATCGAATCTTTATCAAATATTTATATTGATAAATGGCGCTTTGGAATCTATCTGTTATGCAATTCATCCATCGTAGTAAAAAAAACAGTAAATTTGTATTGTGGCATTTTTACATTAGTGTGTAATCGACTCCCATCTAGTAAACAGGCAAAATTCAGTACCATTTGAAGCTCTATTTGTAGTCTACAGATTATTTGGAATCCTTAGTAAAAATTGTCGAGATCAGAAATTGAGGAAACGCATTTACGATTTTTTATACTATTTTTATTTGATAAGAGATTGAAGCTAAAAGAAGCTACCGAGACTAATTGCGGAATTTATGGAGGCGTCTTAAATCTTCAAAAAATTAAGTACCGATAGATGTTTAAACGTTAAATTAAAATTAGGACGATCTCTATAACTGGATGATACCGTTTTAAATCCATAAATAAATTATTACAAGATCTTGGCTGTCCCTGGTCAACAGTACAAGATCACTTAAAAAAGATAGGAAAAAATAGAAATGTTTTTCAAAATAGGTACCAGTTTTAACCTTTCGAGCATCATTTACTTTAGAAAAGATATTTCTCTTGTGTTTGGTGGAATATTTTGGACATAATTCATTATGAATTATTATAACCTGGATGAACAGTTACAGCCAACGTTTATTGTGCTCAATTAGAATGATTGAAGGCGAAACTGTTAAAAAAGCCACTAGTTTCTGTAAATAACCAAAGAAAATACTTCAATGCGCTGAAAGAATCACACGGGAAAAAAATCAGGGAGTAAGACTAAGAAGTACTAAAGCTTATACCTTATTCACTAGATATTGCACCTTCAGATTATTACCTAGAAATTAATTTATTAATTTAGCAAAAGACGTAAAAAATCATATGGAAATATTTTTTTTTAAAAAAAATCTCAACAATTTCACAAGGGAGAAATCAAAAAAATACCTGAACTGTGCAGAAGGATTATGAAGAACAATGAAAATTATTTTACATAAATAAATAACTAAAAACTTTAATTTCAATTCAATTAATCGTTCAATATAAAGGATATAAAACCCTGTTAACAATCATTTAACATTTATCAATCGAGATAATAAATATAACGTGAATTTAATTACCAATCTATTTTTATTACAAAAATTATTCAGCGTATTTTTAAACGTTACAGCACGACCCTTACAGCTGATTAATTTTGCAAAGTCCTCGTACCCGAATTTACTAAATATTTTATTAATAAACGGCTTTGACCTTCGAGCGTATGAAGTTAATTTGGTTTTCGTCTCGATACCATATGGCAGAAAACTTAAGCAGACAACCGTCTTAAATCTTGTGACAAACCCACATAAAGCTAGAAATGACAATACTCCAGAGACCGATGCCTACCCTCTTCAAAGTATGGGTTAATAACGAAATTGGGGACAAAAACAAATACACAAAGAGCCCTAGTTGAGATCGCATGAAGATGAACTCAATTTGGGCACATGCGAAATAATAATTTTACCGCAACCTAGTTTGCACTGACATATTGTGAGCAATCTGTGCGATATTAATATTTCACTATCGTCTAACGCATTTTTTTTTTATAAATAGGAATAATTTTGAATTGTATTGTTCAATCAGATGCTGAACTAGTGATGGTTTACGTGCCGAATCAATACGTTCAGCAGTTAGAGATTTGATGCATTGTAATAGCGCCGATAAAGTTTCGATAACTTCGCTAACACGAAGTTAGGTGTCAATAAGTTGGCATATATTGCGAAGTTGGAAACTATACTACATGTAATATTAACATTATGGAAGCACAATGTATCTGCAATCTGATTAATGAAAATTTGCTTGGTATTGACTTATAATAAAATTATTTCAACTCAAGAATATTATTACTATATACTAAATGCTTAAGATTACCATGCATCAAGGTCTTGAAATTTAACATACCGTGATTTTATTAAAATAACCTTACTTGGGTCATATGAATATATACTTTGATCGACTTATACTTGATTTCTGATGGAGTTAAAAGCCATTCTGAAAATTGCTTCGCGGAAGTGATCTGAAATTGAAATCTAAAGAAACTTTAACACAAGCATATGACTAATTTGGAGGAAAAAACATTATTGACAATTAAATAAAGATCTATTGAAAAAAACTAAAAAGTCAATGTATATTTCTTTAGAACACTATCAAAATATACTGAATGTCTTCGAGGTTCTCTCAGAAAAATTCTAATGATATTGAAATTTTCGTTTACTATTGCTTTTCATTAATACATCTCGAAAACCTATGTTCACGAGTATTAAATATGTCGCATGTGATGTCAATTGTTGTAACATTGAATAATTTAATTAAAACATCGTCAGTTAGTTTAGTATTAGTTTAGGAGTCGAGTGTTGTCGCGTGCCGGTATTAGACGTGGTGGCGATGGCGGTTGGGGCACAATCGTAGTTACGGAGATTCTACGGAACTATGAGGAGCCAGGCCGCTATCCAGGCCAATTCGGTGACGTGTGTGCTACAGGAGGTGCCCGTAGCACCCGATCAGACCGTGAGTTAAATACGAATTGGCCCTAACCTCGTCTGATTATTATTGTTACAATCCGCGCGTGACAGCTCGATTCCCGGGCTTTGGCTGGCGACCTGACCCGTATTCGAAGAGCCTAGATAACCTGGAGAGCGTCTGTATACGGTCATGACATCATGACTGAGATGGAGGTGTCCTCCGGGTGGCAAAGACCCGCCCCAGGGTTATAAGGCCACTGTTTAGTTTAGTTAGTTTAGTTTTTAGAATAATAAACAACTTTTTTATATCAACAACATCATCATCATTTGCCAGTCACAAGGCTCTCACTCGCTAAGGGCATGGACCTTACCAAACTCTCGCATGGTAGTCGAGGCCAAAGGAACCTGAGTCTCACACGTGACGTGGGGGCTCCCCTTTCGTGTCCATACCGCGGGGACCCAAGCCGTCTTGGTATGCGGTTTTTTATAAAGAGTTTCCCTCTCTTGGCCATTGCTGGCATTGGACGAACATCTTCTACCATGTTGGTATCGGATTTTACCCTCTCGACTGTGTCCAGGCAAGTAGGAGGGGGTTTGCCTCGATATTCGTTTTTCTCTTCTCTAAGGCGTTATCTGCTTTTAACGAGTCACGAGTGACAAGTAGCGAAATATTTAATTGTCTATTATTTAACATAATATTGTTTTTTAGTTAACACATAACACTGGTAATTTAATAAACAAAAATATCCAAAAAAATATGGAATAAATGTAAAATTTTCCTAGTTGTTATTTTGAAATATTATTTAAAAACATATTTTTAAATTTTATTTTTTGATATTGAATAATATATCTTCTCCTATATGTATTCTAAATTTCATAAATCTATCTCAATTGGAAAAGAGTTTACAGATTTTTGGGAGTTAAATTCATGATCCGTCCTACTGTGCGCCGTGACGGATCGATTAAGGGAGGAATTTCGGATTTTTATGAATAAATATGGCAATGATTTATCTGAGTTTTACTATGAACAATTGCTTTTTGATTTATGCTTTTTAAGAGATATAATAATGCAATTAAATGGATTAAATCAGATCCTACAAGATAAGAAATAATTTAATTACATAATATAAAAGCTTTTCTAACAAAACTTGAGCTTTATGAAAAACATTTTAAACTATAAAATGACTTCAAGATTTTTTAATATATCCTAATGAATTAAAAAAATAATTAAAGCATCAGATGACAGATTTGGATAACTGCAAAAATGTGAGGAAAATTTCACAGTTTTTTTAACTCCATTTGATTTGAAGGTCGAATCTGCGCTATCGAATCTACAAATGGAGGTTCAATTTTCTCGCAATCATGCGATGAGACAAAAGCCTACCGAAACGACTACCCGAATAGTATCAGAAAAATATCCTATCCAAATATCTTGAACTTTTTTAAATGGATATATCAATCTAAGAATATAAATAGTTATTCGTTACATGATTCATAATTTAGTCGATATTTTGATTTTTTAACTAATCAATATGATGTGTAAATAACACGCGCACTCGGTGATGCACTCGCACTTGGCACATCGTACCGGATGCGAGCGAGAAAAAACATCGCGCCCGTGGCAAGAGAATAATAAGCGAATACTCTTGTTTTTATTTTATTTTTGCAATTGCAGGCTATAAAGGTGACAAGATAGAGACAACTATTATTTATAAAAGTTTAGACTTTAGAATAAGTTAATTGTTTTAAGTCTAAATAAATTTTGAATATAAAAAATGTCGTATTATTAATAACTTTTAAAGTATTTATAAGTGTGATCCATTAAAGATAGATTTCAGTTGTATACTTTTTAAATAGACATAAGTCAGGACAAAGCCCCTTTAAATTCCGAAACACACTTGGTTCCTATGTCTTTTTATGTGTAGTGAAAATCTTAATAATCTAAATAAATAAATACAAAAACTAAAAATAATTTGCTTTAAGGATCCAAGCATAATTAAATTATACCACTTTATTTAGATTCGACTATTGGACAAAATCAGATAATAATTTTCAATTTTAAATATTTATTTTGCTTGGAAGCAAGAAAAAATTTAAAGCAAAAGAGCAATTAATCATCATTCAATGTGCAAAAGTTCTCCTAGGGGCATCTCCTCTTAAAGTTTATCCGAGTGTAATTAATACCAAGCTACAATCAACTATATTTCAGAATCTTGAAAAGATTGCCAATATGATTTGAAAAAAAATTGTAAGGGTGTAAGATTGAGTTACATGTATGGTGAGATCATTGAGGAGTAGTTCAATATGTCGTATTAATGTTTCCATTTTAAATTCAGATTATCTACTATAAACGTTTCGTGAATTAAAGAAAATTAGGAGGTCAGTAGTATAGCACTCTTGTGACTGTTTAATTCATTGAAGATCGTCTAACATTAAAATCATACTCTTTAGTAATGGAAGCAGATGAGTTTAACAATCGATCTGATTGCAGAGATACACTCACTCGGATTTCGGCAATTCAACACTGCGGATGCTGCGAAACGAGTCCGTTTTCAGTCAGATCGACAAGTTTGAAGTGGATTCCTTCGGACTGTAATTATTGTAAAGGATCTCCGTTACACATCGGGGGTTACCGTGAAAGCCCCGGAGCGATTTTATCGCAAAGCCTTTCTTCGAACAGACGGGCTCTTTGTGGTCCCGTCTCGGGGTTCCGGCTGCACCCGGAATCGGATATCACTACACAATGAACCCGCCCATCGGATATTCTAATATCCGCCCTTCGTCTCAACTCTTTGTTGTGCAGCCGACAGAAGATGGGGAATGGGAGAGGGAGGGACGATGAGCCGATGCAGAGGGAGCGGCCGAAGATGCTGAGGGGGATGAGCAAGGCCGTGATAACGTGCACACGACGACGGATTAAGCCTCAATCTGATAACACCCATCTAAACATTAATCTTATAATAAAAATATTAAAAAAAAAGGCAATTGATAATTGCTATACTATAAAACCCTAAATTTCATTATATATTCTATGGCTTGTTATTCGCTAAAAGCATTTCGTAAAGTCAAGAAGATAGTATATATTTCAATTCAGAATATTTCACATAACCTTGAGATGGAACCATGGGAATACCTCTCATGTACATAATTTTTTATATATAATATTTTGCGACAAGGCTTTATAACCCTGCTTTTGCAAATATATTTAAATTAATATACGTTTTAAATAAAATATTTATATCGAGGAACGATACTAAAGCCATTATTTCTACACGTAACACTTGAGATTTTTTGCTAAGAAATCTCAGTTTTTCTTTATTGTAATGTCTCTTAGCTTAATTTCGATATCATAATTTTAATGCTAATATTAAAAGAAAAATTACAAAGCCATTAACATCCGAAAAACACGCTAGATAATAAATATATGCAGATCTTGCGATCAGAGCTCGAATTTATAGTGCAGTTTTTACAGTAAAATAATATCGGTTATGTCATAAATAACTTTTGCTTAAAAAAAACCCATCTTATTGGCAACATATCGATCCCCTCCTCATAAAATTTGGTGGGTTTGGAGACCATTCTGAATACTTCTGAGTGACGCTGGTCAACAGAGGGGTGGGATGAAGGCTGACGACCTTCATTTCACAAAAAATAATTTGTCTAAAATATAATCTGGGAAGCGGGCAGCGCTCTTCAGTATAAAAAAATTCTGCGACTCAAGAAGCAACAGGGAAACCACTGCACTATATATTCCCATGAAAGCCATGTCCATGGTCCTCCATAAGGGAAATCATGCACATGATCACGATCCTCAGAAATGAGGGAAAGTGGATTAATATCATATATAAATAAAAATAAAATAATAATAATTATAAAAAAAAAAAAAAATGTAATGTAATCGCTTCACGACACAAAAAAAAAATATCGGTTATATTAAGTTGTCATAAATAACTTTTGCTTAAAAAAAATCCCATCTTACTGGCAACATATCGATCCCCTTCTCATAAAATGTGGTGGGTTTAGACTGAAAGAAAGAATCAAGGGCCTGATTGACTTGCTCATCACTAATGAAAGTTTTTCCATTTAAAAAATCTTTATGGAACAGAATAAGTGGTACTCCATAGGAGCAAGATTTTGGGAATAGGATGGATGTGCCAAAACAGACTAGTTGAGCTCAGAATTTTTTTTTGAGTCCACTTTTGCCGTGTGTCGTCTAGCGTTATCGTATGACGCGTAATCACATGACGAATATGCACTTTTTGATTCTTAATGTTCGGAATAACACTACTGTAACGTCCACCACACTAAATAGTTGTCGAATGACTGGCAGGCCATTTATCTATCTAATGAAAACCAAAATCCCTTTGTCGTGTGACTCACTGCGAGTAAATTCAAACAATAGAAACTGTCTACCTGAAGCGGAAGCTATTTATGACTCACCCTAATATCTATCTCAATTTAAATCTATTAATAGAAATTTAAAATACATTTACAACTATAAATCAAGATGACTTCCATAGTTTCACAGAATTTTCTGTAACTCCAGAAAGTGGGTTTTTTAGATAAGCATACAGCTCGTCCTAATGTAGATAATTTTTCAATAATAAATATGTCTTAAATAAGGTTTTAAATTACGCGGTATTTTTAAATATGTATTCTACCGTGTAAATCGGGGTACGCTGGAATAATGCAGTAGTAAAATAAAAATAAATTAATAAAACGTCGGTTCGCATTCGAAGTTTTCCGAGTTTTCAGCTGTATCTCGTTATATTTAAACGCCGTATTTTTTCGCACACAGAACGAGCAAATAAAAAAGTTTGAAAAACATCAGAGATTGCGAAATTTGTTATGTTTTAAACCTTTAAATTATGAAATGTGTCCGTATCTCGGTTTTTTATCGTTTGCGGTTGTCATTTTTCAGCGAGGGAAGGGCACAATAATAACTCTTTCCGCGCTCACCTTCTTTTGTCTCCCCGCAAGGTTTATCATTTTATTTACTTAGGACGATGAAAACAATTTCAGTTTTACTTTCTCATTTCATAAGATATTTATAAAAGGGGGGAGGCGGTGTGTCTTTTTTTTTAATAAAGTCAAAGAATAAGCATCCCCGGGGAAATACTTCAAATAAGATGTTCCGCGAGCACTCCTGTTGTACTTTTGCTGCTTGTTTTCAATATCTTATTTATTTTCACGTATCTTATCGAACTGCCGGTACCAAATGACATCTCTCGAATACACATATGTACGAAAATAAAATATAATTATATCCGCTTGATGTTTGAGGTTTACTTTGCTGAAAAAATAATACGGAATATATATTTGAAACGTATTCCGTACATTTTTTTTTAAAAAATAAATTAACTCACATATTTTCATATACAAAAACAATAATATAAACCTTGAACACACAATATATATTATCTATATTATAGAGAATAATAAAACACATCATACAACCTTAAATTATATAGTAATAACACTTTTTTCAATAGAATAGAAAGCTTAATACGTGATCAAAATTGTACAAATAGAGTAAAAATTGGATTATTTCTAATATGATTTTAAAAATTAACGATAAAAATAAAAATATATAATCCTCAAAGCGATTTAATCATTTATATGACATTATTATGATACGGTTAATACATACATATGTATGGAAGATTTTAAAAAAATATTTCTATATTTATTAAATATGTATAAGAGATTCTATCTTTGCATGTAAATTATCTTTTAGGGACCAACTTATTATTTTTAAGCTCGAAATTTACTATTTACATATAGGCAAAAACTATTTTTAGCGTTTAAATTGATTTTTGCAATCTGAAATTAATCGTGTCCTCCTACAAAAAATACAGATTGCTGAAAATTTACAGTGGGGCGAAATTATTAACAACATTTTCAACAAATGTCTATTTTGTTGCAAAAATTGTAAATATTGACATATTCGTCCTATAAAAGTTTAAGAGAATAAATATATATTCACTCGTCACTCGAATTTCGTGAGTTTTAAGCAGTTTTTATTTAAAAAAAAATGTTTTTTTAAATTTACCTTAAAGAAATGAATAGTTAGAAGGGTTTAAACAAAAGCAACCTCTTCGTAAACTTAAAATAAAATGTCACCTTGCGTCTGAATATTGCACTAAGCTTTATCGTGTGCAAAATGTCATTATGAATAAAGGATAAATAAATAAACTTAATATTATAAACAATTTGAATTTTGTAAATATTATATATAATTGATTTTATTTCTAATATTAGTTTTCAGTGTCCATATTAGATGAACTAAGAAATAATTATTTTTTTTGTACTGCAACATTAAACTTTATTTAAAAAAAAACTATTACTGAAAATTACAAAATATAATTTCCATCATTACTGAGGATGTCATTCACATCCATTTTATAAATTTTCAATCCTCCCTTTTTGAAAAAATTGTAGTTTTCAATTAAAATAATGATTAAGATGATCTTTAATATCGTTCACATTTTGGATTTTTATTCTAAAGGAGTACTCCATAGATCTAAAAAAATGTAATCGGATAAAGGAAGGTCTGATGAATACGACTGGTGTTATAAAACTTCCCTGTTGAGCTCTTGGATTTTTTTTCGGATCATTCTTGCTGTATAAGGGTGTAAATTTCTCCTATTGAAGAATTACTCTACTTTGGTTGACTAAATTCGAACGTTTTGATATCAACTTTAGATCAAGTCTCATCAATTATACTTCAGGCGTTCTTTTGTAAAGTTAATGATCCGTTGAATAGTTTACTGTATTTGCAAATAAATCTTGTGCAATAATTATTCTGGGTTCGATGTCGGAATAAGTGTATAATTTTCTAAAACCCCGTTACAAGTTGTGTCAAAAAAGGGTGGGTTCGTTTATTATCATGACAAAAAATTGTTGTACTTCTTTATTGGAGAGGGATAGTTCTTGGGGCATCTAAATATTCTATCATTAAATTTTCTGATCTAATCATGGTCCACTTCTCGGAAAATCCTTCAGGTTCCCATTACCCGATTTGAACTTTTATGATATCTGTTGACTTTAAAAAAATATATAAATTGTATTATTGACTTCCGTAGCCTTGATTGGATATAGTTCGTCGAAAAAAAAACAGCTTGGAGCTTAGACAGTTTACCCATACCTCTAATTCTACTAAAACTTATTTCACAAAAAAGTTTCTTTCACCACGAATGGACACAGTCTAAATAAAATCAGACTCTCCAAAAAAATGGCGAAATTCTTGATTTATCTAATATTAATTTATTTATTTGACCATTATGGATAGATACCTTAACAGAAAAATTCCAAAGCGCCATTTATCTATATAAAATTTCTAAATATGCAAGGGAAATGATTGTCTCACACACATATTCTCCTCAGTGTCAAAATATGACACTGGTTAATTTTAATATGTTTTCAGTTGGATTGAAATTTATATTTATATATCGAGCCAATTATAGGTGGCAATACATTAATTTATTCCAATGCGACAAACTACATAAATATTTCTATAAACATGCGGAGGTAAAAGATCACATCTTTTTACATACCCACTGGCCAGTGTCATAAAGAATTGCCTGAATTCATACTCTTCATCGGACACCTATCCGACTAATAACTTAGCTAAGTCGTGGTTAACTTACAGTATTGAAATAATATGCATAAATTGTACCCTAGTTTCTCAACTTTCTCGTTGCATCTACACATTTTTTGGTATGTACACAGTACTTTACACAATACATATTACAACGCTGACCTGACGTTAGCGCGCGGGACTTTAGCGCGCCGAATTAGCGCGCCGACGTTAGCGCGTAAATTATTATTTTTATATAAATATATATTAATTTATTATATTCGTGAAATGTGTTATATTTTCTTATATACATAAAAAA
>JAGXCT010032430.1:0-16217 GCA_022495035.1 Philopotamus ludificatus | reverse complement strand
AAAGATGCGGGTTTAGTTGTAAGTTTCGCCTGAAAACAGCGAGTGCTTGAGTGTTTATAGTATTTTTTATCGATTTTATTTAAGGTATTATTATATTTATCTTCATGGCAATGTCGAATTTATATTAATACTTTTCTTACGATGAGATTTTAATTTAATAGATTTTGTAGAGACTTGTTTTGCACAAACATTTATAATACCTTTTGAATTTATTTATTAATTTAGCTTTAGTGAATTAGTAAAATTGTGTAATTCCTTCCTCTTCCATAATTCTTATAGATTCAATAAATATGAGGAATGCCATCTTTATTATTAAATTGAGTAGATTTTTCTAAATCAATTGAAAATAATCTCTCTATTTTTAATTAAATAATGTTAAAATATTAATTTTTTTATTAGATCGTATAAGAGATGTATACTTTTTTTAATAAACCCACAAATTTCTAAAGTGCTTAGCCGACAGGTTAATTATCGGTTTCATACTAAGTGCCCTTTACCGTGATACGGCCCCGGCCATGTGTGTTCGTGTGCCTCCAGTGTCCATCGCTTTGTTCCTGTAAAATTAAATCATATCTATTTTCTTTCGCTAATTAATTTACCCCGCACTTGTAAGCGGCAAAATAATTAATTTCGAGTTCATTATGTGCACTATTGAATGAGAAATGTTACCTGGTCACGTTGTTTGCAAAATAACAATCACCGAATCCCGTCTGCATTTTAGACAAAGGCATGAAGATGAGCAGCATGGTTAAACAACTCCGGGGTGCCAACACAAATGTCAGATGGATTGGTTTGGTGCAGAATGTGTCCAAACATTGTCCGCTCCTTAACTTAATTTACGTTTTGCCGCACCGGTCCATAATTTGGCATACATAATGACAATGTTTCAATATGTCGCGTTAACCCAAAACTAATATCGTTTTTGGGGTAGTTTTGGGAAAATAAACCTTATTTCGACGCTATAATAGTTTAGTTAGCGATTAAAAGTTTTCAGGGAATTTATTAAATAATAATGAAGTCAAATAATCAAAAAATAATAATTTTATTCGTGATATTTATTGAATGTTAAATATATTTCAACAACAATTGAATTTTTTTTAATCACCCTCCAGGACGAAAACCGGTCTTTCTCTCACAAGTATTGCAATAAAATGCGGCTCACATTCTTTTCCGAGTGTTTCACAATCCGAGTACACAATACACTCTTTGTATTTTGCATTATGGTATATAAAATGGGAATTTCCATATAATCGTTGTTCATGTTCGGTTGTCGATATTAGCCCAGAACTCTATGTACCTATAGTAGAATTATCAACACATGGTAAAATTTTATATGCTTCAGAAGCATTCTTCCTGCCTCTTCTCACATTATCTGTATTGAATATACGAATTGACAATTAAAAAAAAATATATTTTTTTAATCATTTTAACGCATTGCCTACGGGGGTCGCGGATTCCACGTCAAATGCATTTTTATTTATATCCGGGGCGCGCATATCACACGTTAACGGACACTACGCGTTTGACCGGCTGTAACTTATGCAACGTTTAATTTTTTCAATTTTTTTTGTATTGCTATAACTATCAAAGTCGTAGCGATACAAAAAAATCAAAACTTAAGTAGATTTTATGGAAATGTGGTGGTTGCATATAAAACTATTTATTCGAAATATTCTATGGCTCTTTTACAAGGAGTGCGTGTAAATTTTCGACTTTTCTTGCCGAATCTTATTATTTTTTTGCATTAACTTTAGGCTCAATATCTTGATTAATAAAAGTGTTATAATTATTTAAAAAAAACGACGTTGTGCATAAAACAATACATGTGTGTTGTGTCCACTCTTACTTTATTTTTTTACATATGGAGTATACCGGAAACTGCCAGTAAACTCAAGCTGTGTAATAATGTTGAACAAAGGGGTCTAAGGCTTACGATGCAGTTTTATTCACAGATATTATATTGATTAGAAAGTTTTGTTGAATCGTCGGACCGTTTAATATCGCGTAAATGTTTGTTAGAGGGAATGAGTTTCTAATTTTTTGGCGTTCCTGTTTGTGAAATTTTCCATTACAAGCCCTCATTTTCCGCGCTACGGTTTAGTACAATAGATCGTGATATTCTATTCAGGATCAAAACTGACAGTGTTCTACTTACCACACTATTCCATTGTCGCCCTTCGAACCCAATCATATGCTTGATTTGGCTGGAGGATTAATATGAATATGAATAGAATTTCACAGCATAATATTGGATTGTTTTTGTTTAGAAAAATATAATTAGGATTTTCAATTTGTCCAATGTTTATCGCGTTTATTTATGACCTATGCAAATTAAATTCTACAAAGTACCTATCAATTCAAACCCACCCAGCAAATCCTCATGCTCATATCATATCTTTTAAAAAATATGTAATCAAGTTCATATAAAACAGTATATTTTTACGAATCGGAAATAATAATACGATGCTTATGCAGTTTCTGGATATTAAATATCATATCAAAATCATGACACTGTCAAAACTGATACATTAGACTACTCTCAATTATTATTTCATATCTACCTTTGCGTTCTTATTGTCTATGATTGGGACTTAATTATTAATTGGTTATTAAGTTGATAAGAAGCAATGAATATTTCTTTACATAGCTGTTGACGTGAAAAATATGTATACAGTAAGTCCTCGACTTACGCGATTAATTCGTTCCGGGGATTTTCGCGTAAGTTAAAAAATCTCGTAAGTCGAACAAACTTTAAATTTGAGAATTTTTTTATGATACGTGTCAGTTTCAAATAATAGTTGAAAACATAATAGAACTACATATATATAATCAATAAAACATAATTATTTATAGATAAAAATATCTTATTTATTCAGTACATAAAGTATGTATATAATCAGTTTTTCTGTGGTCATGCAGCTACTTTTAAAATACTGGTCCAGTTTTGTTTGCCTTGTAGCCCTTTTATTTTCTTTATAATTGATAGTGTAGCATGAAATAGCATCATGCACTGCTTTTGAAACTCTTCCAAATCGTTCTGAATCAGGATCGTGAGCTTCGAAACCAGCTAAACCATTTTCGATTATATTTAAATTTTCAGCCATCTTCTTGGTTTCAAATAGCTTTGGTTCTTCATTTTCTTCTAAAAAGATGTCTTTTATTGTCAAATCCTCGAATTCCATTTAACTTCGTTACTCATAGCTGTTGAATAACTGTCGATTAAATTGTCGAAATCCTCTACATTCAGATCTAGATTCAGTTCTTTGGTCATTTCTACAAGTGCCTACTATCCTCAGTCATTTTGGGAATGAGTTTATTCTATACGTTACACATTGTAGATGTTGAAATTTCAATCCAGGCATTACCAATATTTTTAACGGCTTTATAAATGTTATAAAGCCGTACTCTTTCCAGAATTGAGTTAATGTTTTTCCGTTCTCTCCATCAGCTCTAATTGCTTGCCTAAATGTATTCCGTAGGTAATACTTTTTAAATGGATGAATTACACCTTTTTTTTTTTTTTGGTCGGCACCCTCATGTCTGAGGATCGTGATCCTTTCGTTCCGGAAAGTTCTTGATTTTGTCTCTCCAGGATTCTCTGCATTCTGCATCCCGCATCCCAGTTACTACGGTGGAGCCTGTGGCGGTCTTCACTTGGTCACTCCAGCGGGTGGGCGCCTTGCCCTTTCCCCTGCGTCCTTGTATCGCTCTGCCGACGAGCTTCCTCCAGGTCACGCCTTCTGGCGAGATGCCCAGCATCGAAGAACTTTATACATAAGCGGTCGAAAGTCGGTCTTCTTTATAATTCCAATTTCTAAAACGGATAATGTTTGTGCGTTTAGCTGTCCATGGTATTCTTAGCAGACGTCGCCAGCACCACATTTCGAAGTCATCAATTTTCTTCTTCATTTTTTCCTTTATGGTCCAGGTTTCTACGCCGTAAATAAAAATTGAGAATACCAAACTTTGTACTAAACGTTTTTTTGTCTTTTTGGATATCCCTCTGTTTTTCTAAATCGTTGATAGCTTTGACATCGCATTTTTAGCCATCAATATTCGCCTACTTTTCTCCGGCTCACAATTTCCATTACTCGTAAGTAGTGATCCGAGATAAAGAAACTCTTTAACCCTCTCCAGAGCTGGAAGATTAACAGATCTGGATAGCTGATTACTCCTATCGATGATCATCAGCTTGGTTTTAGTAATGTTGATCTCGAGTCCTCAATCAAACAAAATACCCAGATCTTTAACAGATGATTGCTTGGGAAGAATTACATTCCCAAGTCTGTAATTAAAGATGATGGGCTCCTTTGATTTAGAAAATGTCATTGTTTGACATTTTTTAATACTTAATGCAAGACGATTCGATATTGACCAATCGTGCAAAGAATCTATGTCCAGCTGCAACGAAAAGGCATCTTCCACTGAAGTAATAGATCGAAATATTTTTAAATCGTCTGCAAAAAGTGAAAATTTACATTGAAGGACCTGATGAATATCATTTATAAATAAGACAAATAATAACGGTGTAAAGTAAGCATACGACATAATAAATTTAATAGGAATTTTGTTGCCATTGACAATCTTGTAGTGTTATTATTTTTTTATAAAATGAATAAAAAAAATCACCATCGACAGGTATGTTGTTGTATTGCAAATCGGTGGCATTGCTCCTAATTATGTGAATTTTAAAGACAGCTTTTGTTGGAGCTGTCGAGCGATAAATTGGTATTGCATCTGTAAGCTCTTTTCTATTGGCGTCGTCATAAGAATGGCGTCTGTCGCCTAACTATTTGGCGTCGCGACTGTATTTCATTCACGCTGGTGTTAAATCCGCAAAATAATGACGCAACAATCGACCGAATATTTAAATAAATATTTTTCCGTGGTCATTGTGTGGCGTTAATTGCAACATGTACGCTTTGGCCGGTTTCCGGACAATGCCCGGTCGGATATATCCAGAGAGTCCAGGCACAAAAGGAGTTAGGGCGCAAATCGGGATAGTGTCTAGCTCCTGATAAACAGGCCCGGACGCCTATTATGAATGGCGTCGGAAATTTAGTCATTTCATCCGATCTGTGCCCGAAAAACATAGTAACGGATTGCGGACGTTAATTTTGGCATTGTCGCGCAAATGGATTGTTATTAAATTAAATTGGCGATTAGATTTGCGCGCCATTTGAACGACGATGTGTCGCAGGCAGTGCGCGTAAAAAAAATCTCTCGGATTTTGCACGATATTCAGTATTTTTGTTTGATTGCTGAAAGAAACGTGCTGTTGATCTCAACAATTACACAGATTCTTTTTGATTCAACTTTATTCGATTTTATTAGATAATAAATTAAAAACAGCATGACATTGATACGTAATTTTGTGTGATTTATACATTATTTTTCAGTTGATTAAAATCAATGATATCGCTTTTTAATTTAAAATTATAATTAACGAATAATTCACGTATTATCTGAAAAACTGTTGATTTTTTTTCCATTCTATTGTTATTAGAAACCTTTCAATATTCAGCTGGGAAATTCCATAATTCCATATTCATTTTCGAATCATTATCGGGGGTTATAAATATATTTTTTTTAATTATGGATAAATAAATGTAATATATTATTCAATTACTTTAATCGATAGTAATAAAATTGCATTAGCAAAAAAACGAGGATTTCCAGGCAAACAGTGTTTGTTGAGAGCTGTGAGTGCTGCTCGTCTATGCCAGGGATTGGAAACCTTTTCGTTTCGAAATGCAGCATTAATTTATAAATGCATGAAAGAAATACGTATTTTATATGCAAAATATCTTCTCTAGGAATAGGAAGAAAACTTATTTCTAAAGATTTATACAATTGAACGGTGTTGTTTTTGTCCAACAATTTTATTAGTGAAAAATCGACGAAAATCTCCAGGTTTTTTATTCCTGATTTATGCAATGATTTAAGCTGTATGGAGAATGGAATCAGCTGAAATCGCAGCTATCGACACTAAACCCACAGCTCCTCTGTACTTAAAATCTGGAATATGATTTTTTTACTAAGCATAATTATTTGTTTATGCATCAACGTATTTATTCAAAACTATTTGATTTATTCTACCGATCTTGGTCATGATTTTTAGTATCCTTTTAATTTATTATTTATTAATCACTCTAAAACAATTTGTGTTTTTTAATTAATTTAATGAAATATTAAAAATATATATATATATGATTCAATAATCATATCCGAGGACCACTGAAAAATGTCGATTCAATTTTTTTTATAGACTCGGACATATAACAATGCCCGAAAGCACTTCACATGTCTAAATGACACATTACATCATCCATTTTCCGTGTGTCATAATTCTATCTCATATATATTGAATCTACATATTTTTCAATTTTATTTTACATACAAATATATTTATATATCTATTTATAAGAAGACTTAATCCCTAGCTTCAATATACCGACGTTGCTATTCGTGATAGTTTATTTTCCTCTTTTGTATAGATAGTTTACCTGCAATGCATGTGGACTGGGTTGGGATCAAATCAGTCTCGATTATTTTTTGTTAGAATCGAGAGACTGGAGATAGCAAAAAATCATGGGATTAACGTGAATTTATTCTCGAATTGTTTCTACAGGGATGCTATTTTTAAATAATTTTATATTTTTATCTCAACAGATATCACGATATGTCTGAAAATATATTATTCAGCAAAATATAATGGATATGAAGGATAATGTAGAGCCTCGATTAAATTATTATTTATTTAACTTGCTAACAAAATAGTAAACGCGTTTATTCGATCATCTCCGTTATCTTAGAATAGTTTTAACTCCTAGCTCGTTCTTTTCAGATAGTGATATAATTATTACGATTATTTAATAGCGAGAACTCATAATTTCACAAGGGATTACCTTTGCTAATCCCATTACAAAAGCGTTGCAAACACCACTTGAAATTGTTCGTGTTATCTTCCGGGCACAGGATGCATTATTACGCACGCTTTCCTGAACATTTTCGCCGGATTTTCTCAGGAAAACTCAACGGCGATTTCGTGCAATCAGCACCGTCCACGGAATCGGACAAATCATAAGCCAGTTAATCATCTACATTGCAAACACATAGAGCTTTATCACTCGAGAGGATGAACGAGGCCAGGGAGGCGGCGGGAGGGAATTTTGCGCGCGAATAAAAATACGAGCGTTGTAAAACGCGGCTTACATGCGCCATAAAATGAACGGACGCCCATATTATTTTCTTTTCTTGTGAAAATCTTTTGGTGCATTTGGTGGTGCAGTCACGGAATAGTTCCATGTTAGAAATTCATCCATGACTGAAAAAAGATACTTACTCAGCTGAGTGGAAGGGGACTGAGAGTGGGGGATGGGAGGCGGAGTAGACGGGGAGAGCCGAAGCTCAACGACTCGGCGATATTACAATAAGCAATATTTCCCATCTGCTAAACGTCTCCATATCTTCGTCTCCTTGCTGAGACCCATCGTTTGATGACAATAGTCAACTTGGCCACTTTTTTAATTAAAAATATAAGGTGTACCAGGAATTAAACCATTTATATGTAGTGCACTGTTCAATATAGTATTATAATTTTCATCGTAATTAAGCAACTTTTTTAATTTGAATAAAAATATTGATCAAAATGACTTTAAAGAAGTCCTCCATAAATCTAAAAAAAAAATGGATGGAGTAATATCGGGAGAATAAAACTTTCAGCTCTTGGATTTATTCGCAGGTTAAAAATGAACTGTACGAAGACGTTCGTTTTTATTTCAATTTCAGATCGAGTCTCATTTATTATCGACAATAGACTTCGGACGCTATTGTTTCATGATTGCTGAATGATCACTCGATATCTTATCGTATACACAAAATAATCTTTCGTGACGAATTTCTCGAGAATCAAAAAATAAAAAAATGTAAAATTCTCCAGAAATTCTTCTTCGTTGACTTCGTTCGGGGATAGTCTAAAACTATAATCTATATTGAATCTTTATATGGGTGAATGGCGATTTGCAATTTTTCGCATATGCCATCCATCCATCGTAGTCAAATAAATATATATATGTAGAGTATGTTCAACCATTATACCGGAAACAACATTAAAATATCAGGTTTTGCCAACATTCTTGATATAAAAGGGGAGATAATTGAAAACTTTAATATAATCTGAAAAATAATATATACTACAATCCTTTGTCTTCACAATTTTTTTTTTGATATCTTTTCTGCATATTTCACTTCACCAGACGCGAGTTTGTCTTTTATTTTGAGATTAAGAAGAGACTACCTTTTTTAAAACCCTTCTAGCTATGCTTTGTGCCCACAAAAAAATATTTTCTCTTCAGATATATTTGGATTTCGTCCTTTAATGTTACAAATTCATTTTTACAACTTTTTGTGTTACTGTATTATTATATATTTTATAGTTTTATAATAATTCATAATATTAAAACGTTATAAAAACAGATTTTTACAACAATATATAATTGAAAACACATTGAGATATACTTTATATACTTAATCATTTAATGGCTGATCTTTGAATTTTTGTTGGAGTCACTAATTAAATCAATTAGATTTTCATAATCACTGGCGCTTAAGCCCATTGGTTTAGTTGTCACGGAAAATGGATTCTGAACCCTGAAATCCTTCTTACTAGTTTTCGGAAAATATTTCAAACGATTTAAATTTGCTGTCATCCGATAAGACAACTTTCCTTTTCTCCGCTTTAGTTCAGGTCCGATAAAATGTTGTTCTTTGGAGTTCTTATAGTGCTTTCGACACCGCCTTTGGTTTTTCCACCTCCGCTGAACTCTGCTCTTATATCCACTGCAGTTTTAAATCAATTGGTTGAACAGAACCCTTTTAAAAGACGATATTCTCGAGCGGCTATCTTTTGCTTTGGTCTTGTTCCTTTTTGAGATGTACCGACCTGACCCGTATTCGATGAGCCAAGATAACCTGGAGGACGACCGTCACAGTCCTGACATCAGGTTTAAGATGGACGCGTCTTTGCTGGAGATCGTGTAGTGTCCTCCAGGTAGTAAAGACCCGCCTTATGGCTAGAAAGCCACTAAAATAATAAATAATAATTATATAAGGTCGCGATTTTCGTTTTGTCTCATGGGTTATTTTTTAAATTTTACACCACTACGATAATTTTACTAATTAGGCAAAATAAGTTTAAAACACATACTATGTATGTGCATAATTTCCATCATGAAGAACCATGGACATGGTTTATATTCGAGTACATAATACAGCGGTTTCCCGTTGCCTTCTACCTTTCACTTAGTTAATACCATTATATTTTATCCACACAGAATTGTGGCGAATTTCACGTCTGACACTAAAACTAATTCTAATTCCCCGCAACATATGTATTTTAAATTTAATTCGGAATTATACAAACACGTTTATTAACGACCATGTTCGCGTCTGCCCGACTTTGAGGGTCTATCCCGACGCTATTCAAGCTTCCTCCATACAATGCGGACGAATAAATACGGCCGCGTATAAAAAGTAACTCAGTTTCAATGGACCATGTATTTATATATACGTTACAGTGTTTTTGAGTTTTTTTAATTTAAAGGAAAAATCGTATATACTATATGATCCTTAGAAAACGTTGGGGGGTGCTAGGATTAATTTTTTAAATTTATAGTAAATCGAAGTATTCTCCGGGGGCATTTAAGCCATTTCATACTTAATGATAATCTGCCGAGGCCATTTTGAGTTTCGACGTTGATTCGCTTTTTTTTCGCTCGACGATGCATTACCGTGATTGAGGGGCCCGGTTTTTTAAATTAAACGCGGAACCCAGGGCTTTGTGTATGCGGCCCTGTTAAAAATGGAGTGTGGCTCTCTCTCTCTCGCGCGCTTTTTTTTCCAATCTCGGGATTTAATATTTACGTGGGAAAATTAATATTTTGGCAATTTTAATGATTTCTGATATATGCATAGCAAATTGATCACGGAATAAATCTCTTGTGTCATATGGCGCTCTAGGATATATTTTACTACACCATATGGCGCTAAAGGAATACATATATTAATGACGCCATCTATTTTTTTTTTATTTGAAAATTATGTCTTTAATAACTGATATATTCCTTTAGTAAACTAATGTCGATGAAGTGTTAGTTTTAAAAGTTTTAAAAATGAAGGTCATGATGTTGATCAACTGAAGATGTTAGTTAACCCTTTCAATGCGGCGGGTCTAAATACGATTCTGCATCTGAGTGCGGCGCCTGTTTTGGACCAAATTATTTTTTTGGCGAGGTCAAGATGTATTCACCATTTACCGCTATATTAGACCATTTTCCTATTAGAGATTTATGCAAACATGTTGATTAGGATATGTTCTTCCATCTCAACTAAAAAAATAAACTCGATTCGCTTTATTTTCGTAATAATAAATCGAACAAAATATTAATTGCTCAAACAGAGATTAAGTGAGAAAAAAATGGGAATGCGAATCAAAATCAAAAATGCGAAATGCAATTTTCTTATACCATTACAGGTACATGTGTATGTGGAACATAATGTACGTGGAACACCCTTAAAAACCCCTGAGCCAAGATACGTCACTGATACAACTGCGGAGATTTGAATCGTTACTATTCATAATTACATATTACATGGTTCCTATAAATTTCTTGTGATATGTTGTATATTTTGTATATTTATTAGCTGATTTTTAATACAAACACCATCACTTAACTCGGTCTAGTTTACATGTAACGACAAGTTAAAGTTTTAAAGAAACTCGCGCATGTACGACATGCGGCCGCACCCTGGCACGATTTGTATGCGCATGTACGTCATGCGCCCCGCACTGAAAGGGTTAAATACGAATGCTGAAATTTAATATATTAAACATATTATTAAAGACAAATACGTTTCATATCGACCTCCATTAAGACATTTCCAGGATAGCTTCATATTTCTTTAAGAAAAAGATCAATAAAACTTCCAGTTCCGGTTGAATTATCACATTCGTCGCGGCGGCTCTAAAACTATCGCGTCGTCCGAAGGGTGTCACTCAGATACTCCAATGATATGCTACATTGGTCGATATTTTAAATACTTTAACTAATAAATATGACTTCTCGCCGCAGACTGAGCTCTTGCATCATGTGTGAAGCGCACGTTTCACTCACACTCGGCACATAGTATTGGATGCGAGTGAGAAAAAACATCGTGCTCGTGACGTCGAGTTCGTGCGTCATATTGTTTAGTAAAAAAATCCAAAATATCGACCAAATTATGAAGCATACCATGATTATCTATTTTTATTCTTAGTATATCCCATTTTAAGTTAGATATTGATGAAGGATTCATCAATATCTTGACTTTTGGGTCTATTTTTATATATTACTTTCATACCAGATGCCGAAGCCGTTGGTTTTAAGCCGCCGTGATGGATGAGTTAAATAAGTTTAAATTATTTTAATCAATTAGTTTTATTCTACATAAATAATCTACATTTATTATAAAATAAATAGATACTAAACATCTCTTTCTAGAAATGTGATCTTACATTCAAATATTGCCTGAAATAATTTATTTGTATCTTGTGAAATAAGTTATGACATTATTTTCAGCATTTTTTTGTTTGCAAAAATTAATTTATAGTGTAAATATGAATAATGGGAATCTAGCGTGATAAAATAGATTACTACTCAGAAATAATGATTTTCCGAACAAGATAAACAGAAAACTAATTTTACAATTATATATCTAAACTAATTTCATTATTGGTCACATTGGAACTACGTTTCATCTTGCATTAAGATGAATTTCCCGGAATGCATACGTTAATAACGTTTCGACATCCACTCACATAATATGGCAATTTTCTTGCACAATATATGACATTATTATATATTCCTTTTGTATTTCAGAATGGAACATATGCCTGTACCAATAATTGTGCCAATGAGAACATTGTTCCCGATAGTGCATGTGTTCAACCTCAGCTTGTCGAAGTCCCCGGACGCTGTTGCCGAGAATGGGTCTGCAACTCTGTACTAGGTAAATATCAAAAAAATAATCTTACAATAAAGCATTTGGCGAAGAGAGTTTGACGTAAAAAAAATTAAAACGCGATAGTGCAAAATCTGTATTTGACACAATTGATTTAATATCCGACGAAAGCTTACGCGACGCTGAATTTAAATGGAATTTTAAATCAAGACAGATTGAAAATAGTAAAAAATAAATAGGTCGTCTTGCAAATCTAGGACGTATTTATTACTCCATTGAAAAAAATATATTATAGAATTTATGGTATTTTATTCAATATATATTAAACTCGATCCGTTCCATATTAAAAAGCTCCTCATTGTTATGATGATATTTATATAAATATTTTTCATAATATTAGAAACACAATTTGAATG
Organism: Philopotamus ludificatus; assembly: GCA_022495035.1. Classification (NCBI taxonomy): domain Eukaryota; kingdom Metazoa; phylum Arthropoda; class Insecta; order Trichoptera; family Philopotamidae; genus Philopotamus; species Philopotamus ludificatus. Next base: position 3,801 of record JAGXCT010032430.1, on the reverse strand, counting down.
CAAGATCCAACGATTGTGAACTTATCTTCTTAACCTTTACAAACGTGCTATTTTTGAACAAAAATTATTTCAATATTTTCTATTTATTCCACAAGTGAAAAATCGACAAATAAATCATGAAACCTTATTAGAACATAACAATAAAGTAAGCCTTCAATATGGATATCAATATCGAGTTACGTCAGGAACACGTGTACCCACACTTAAAAAAAAAAACAGAAAATATCCGTTGATGTTGTTCAAAACTCTCCGTAAGCCTTTTTTCCACGAGAAGAATTTCTATTTTGAATGCCACTTAGTTTGTATTATATTAATAATGTATTATTATTTATGCTCAGTAAAACATAGAGTGCATATTAGAATAAACAATTCTTATTTTAAGTTTAATTTGCGTTATTGCCATTTTAAAATCTGTATAGTACTCAGTGAAGTAAATTCATTTTATCAGCAGACAGATTTTCTCATCCTCCATTGAGATGGAAGACATGCTCGAAGGGAATAAAATAATATAAGTAATACCGTAGCATTCATTGAAATTGCGTACTAGATTTATCGAGTGAATCCTTAGAATAGCTCAAATAGAAAAATACTTATAAATAAGATAATTTAATACCAGGAAGGTTATGACTTGTTTTTTTTTAATTCGTTGATAGACTTATAGTATTTTTCTTTTTTATTGTCTCTATACGATTTGCTGTCAATGAAAGATTTGCGTATACTATTTTTATTCAAGTTATCGTAAAATAAAGTAATATCCGTTTTTTGTCTGAAAAATTTGGGATAAACAACCTCGGAAATAAACCCGGTGGAAGACCTCAGACTATCATCGTCGATGAAAGATTGAAGAACACCGTTAAAAATAATCAGATACAGTTATTCGGAGACTAGCGAAGACCTCAAAATTAGCCATATATGATTTCATGATATCTGAATACCATAGGAAATGTTGATGGCTACTAATGATGCGCCAAAACATATCCCAAAATCGAATTTACACCCCAAAAAAATTATGTTGAAGATGTGATGGCATTGTAGATTCATCAACCTTTCTGAAACCGGATGAAACCATTACAGCCTAATCATATTGCAGAGAAATCTAAACAATGCATTAAAAAATTATCCGAGCTTGAAGTAATATTGCTCCTTGACTACGCATAGCCTCATACTGTTTTAATTAAAAATCAGAAATTAACGGGATCAAAAATTTAAAAATTCGATCTTACTTTATTATTCCCCTTTTCCACGATTTATTTCAAATGTTAAGATTCATTTCTTGAACAAAACATATTCAGTTTTGGGATTTTTTTCTAATCATACTTGTTAATCTGCATTTAAAAAACAAAAATAGGTACTCGGGTAAATTTAGATAGCATACTTTTATTAATATTTTCAAAAAAAAATAACACGATTCGAAGATTTAATTTAAATACACGACTCTTATGTGCACTCTGTTTTTTACAATATATTGAGGAAAAATACTTAAAAATGAGACTTTATTTTTTATAACTGCTTGAATCTGGGCCGGCATTGAATCCACTAAGTTTTATATTGTTTCTGCCGTTATCTCTTCATGCTAGACCTTTGTTCTTGATTTTAATAGTGATTTTAAATTAACAGACTTCTTTCTTTTGACTTTTTTTTCATAATGTGCCATAAATTTTCGATGGGGTTTATATCGGGACTAAAACCTGGTTATGACACTGTTGAAGTATCAAGTTTTGCTAATAAATCTTCGACCTGTGAAATATGAAAGAGAAATGTTGGATATTTTTCCCTAAACTAACGTAAATGGTTATTAAAAAAATAACCTTTACCGTTTTAGCTCAATGGCATAGTGTGGAATTATCCCGCAGTCGTTCATTTTTGATATATGTTGTTCTATGGATGGAACAAGGCTCTCATTTATTATTCTTTCATAAACTTTTGCATTGATGGTTCCATGGACGAGTACTAAATCGCTAACTTTATAATAAGAAAAGCATCCCTTAAACTATTTTTCTTGCTGTGTGCTTCGCCATTGGCCTGATGTATTTTTCGTCTAACATTTTTTTCTGTTTTTCACCATACACACTGAATGCCATTCGAGCCAGACAAGTTAAATTTCTTCTTCGGTGTCTTCATATCCGATGAACTCTGTTCTTATATCCACCGCAATTTTAAATCTGTCGGTTGACCAGAACATTTTTGAAAGACGATCTTCTGTAGCAGTTGTCCTCCGCTTTGGTCCTATTCCGAGAGTCTTCGCCACTACTTAAAAGTTTAGTTATCCATGTTTATCTTATTTGCCTAAGCGCTCATATTTTATAAAACATACTTCAGTTATGCTTGGATCCTTAAATTTATTTTTAAAATAAATTCATGAAACCTTTCAGTATAACCTGAAATATTTTTAAAGATGGTAATTATTTTATGTGAATTCGTTTCGTTTCACAGTGGGATTGAGGTCAATATCGACGTCCATCGGCGAGTCCCCCGGTCGCATTCAGCTGTTCTGCACTGTCCTCTTAACGTCCTCTTGATGACTACTCAAGCAATTTCCGTACACGTGTCCATTTCAGACTGCATCCCATAAGGAAATTCTATTAATGGCCATTTCCAATGCCCGCCGAGTGAATTGGCGTCAGCGAACCAATACAGCGTTTCAGACACTAGATTTAGATCTCATTGCTTCAGTATTGCGGATCGTTCGAGTTTATTGCTTTAATATTTTCCATTTATAAATACACGCTACGACTAGCGTGTATTTATATAATGCAAAATGCAGAATTATCGGACAATGGATTAAATTAAATTATTGAAAATGTATGAATATTACGCCTTCAGCCGTGTTCAGGCTATATACATCACAATAAAGCTTAATATTAAGCTGTTAATTAGCATTATTGGGGGTTTATACGAATGTTATGATTTCGATAATGCCTTAATAATATATCTTACATTACGTATATATTTTGTATATATATATATATAAATACTTTATTTTTATTGCCAGTGGTATTATAAACATACATGCATTGGCTTTAAGCTCAATACAATCAGCACAATCGGAATTGAATCATATTGTTTTATATTTATATATAAGTCAATATTTGTTTTTTTAATTCAAAGCTTTCTCGGATTGTAAGTGCTTTTGATGTTAATTTTACTATATGTTTATATTTTTATCGGAAGAAAAGTTACGGGCGATTGATTTATGTACCGAGGCAAAATTTATAAAATCCTTAGAGTAATTTTGAATAGGTTATAATTAATTTACGTTTAAGAATATTAAATAATGAATGGATTTCTGTATTTGTTTAAAAAATTAATTAAATTATGTGGCGAATTAATTTCAAAGATTTACAAAAAATATTAAACGCTTTTTCGAAACTTTTACTAATAAATTTCGGGCATCCTCCCGTTTAAAAAATTAATAAATAATGCCATTGTTCTAAAAACATCCCTTCTCAATAGCGTAAATATGTTTTTGAGATAATTTCATTCTGAATTCCCTCTGGTGATTTATTTTTTTCAAATGACTACGATAAGGGCACAAATCATCTAATTTTTGATTGCTGAAAAATTAAAAATCTTGTATCTGCGGCAGGAAAATATGTAATATTTGACGTGAAATGGAAATAGATTTGCTAAAAAATATTAAGAAACTAAGGATTACTTCTTCTGAGAGGAGAGAGAGGAAAAAATTAACTATACTTGAGTTGAAAAAATAGAGCATTTTTTTTATTGTAAAATTTATGTTTTGTCATATTTCTTTTAGGGATTTTTTCCGATATTCCTTGAACTTTTTGAAAAAACTTTCCG